>VCCN01000158.1:2476907-2490632 GCA_006491835.1 Architeuthis dux | reverse complement strand
GTTTAATAATAAGTTTTGTTTTTTTAACTGATGAAAACATATAAAAGTTCTTTTGATTTTTACAATCTTTGTGCCATTTAAAAAGAAGGTGTGGAACAAATTCTGAGATAAAATTGTGTACGAAAGATATTTTTGGTTGGTAATTTGTTCAGTTGCTAAAAATTGAAAAAGAAGAATCTTAACACTTGATATCGTCACAATTTAAAGATCTATAGAAATTCAACTTCTTATTGAATTTCAATAAGACCTTTTGTTCCTATTAGAAACTGTCAACTAAACTGTCAACATAGATTCCTTCAGTTTTTAAGCTGGTCTGGCTGGCCATGTATGGCACATATAGGCCACACCAATGGAGCTAGAGGGCTTAAAATTTAAACATTTACTCCTTATTATGTCTAAAAAAAACGTTTTCTTTTTGTCTTTTTGACAATCCCTGCCCCCAAATAGGTTTTTAGTGGGGTTCAATTTGCAATGTAAGTTTATTCTAAATTGGTCCCTTAGTTTGTGTCCGGCAGCGTTCACGGTTTTTCTTTGAAAATTCCAACTTTTTTAGTGCTCACCGCCCAACAAAAGGCGAGATAAGTAACTTCTTCATTGATCACCGCTTTTTCCAATTTTTTTAATTGATCATCCACAATAAAGCATGCTGCCAAAGGACATTGGTCACATGGCAGTTTCTATTTTTCCTTAATGGTTACATTTATTGGTTAAAAAATTCTTTTGTGGAAAAGTTTAGGCAAAATATTTTTTCTTCAGTGTAAAAACTCTCATAATTTATGAAATTGCCAATTAATTGCCCCATTGTGAATATTGATTTTTGTATCTTCTGAAAGATAGTTCCTGAGAGAAATAAATTATGTTTATTTTTTTTTTTTTTTTCTAAAGTTATCTGTGCAACTTGTAATGATGTTTTATAACTGAAATTTAAAAACTGAGATATTGCTTTGTTTTGAAACTTATCATTTGCTAAAATATAGTTTGAGCTGCTGGCATGTAAAAATACAAAATTGTTTTAATAGATTTCCAAAGAATATTTGATTAATTTATTTGGATTTTTTTTTTAAATTTCAGCTGTTTTGATTTTTTTACATCTGTTGCAGAAATAAAATGCTATTAAATGATGAATGATTTTTTTAAAATTGCATAATCATGTAATGTTATCTAAGATAATTTTCATTTATTTATCTTTTCTTTTTTTTTCCTCGTGTCATTTCTTCATTGGCAACCTGATAAGTTATCACTTACTCCGTTAGAAACAATGACATTTCTGGGTAAAGCCTTTATATTGTAAGAAGATAGAAGACAACAGACATTCCTATTTTCCTGGAGTAATAGCATTATGGAGGCCCATCATCATCATCCACCAAGTTGATGCCTCCTTTTGCAACCGATAAGACATCTTTTGTAATAGTTCTCCAACTTATAACATGCTGCATGAAAATGGACATTTCGTCATACAATGCCATATAAAAAATGCAAGCTTTTTTTACTGTTTTTGCAATAGAAGACTACTGACGGTTCTATTTTCCCAGAGAAATAACTTTCAAAAGTTTAGTTTATTTTTCTAAAACCTTGACATTGCTGTTGAGTGTGAACAACTAAAAATAACATACAAGAAAAAGTAATTATGTCTGTTCTAACATCTATACTAAGGATTAGCAAATTGTTCTTATCCATTATCATTGAAAAATTCTATTTTGCCCTTACCTCTCAATGCTACAGTGTAGTGATAAGGTGCACTTCAAAGTTGTTGTTTTTTTACCTTTGTTCGCTTTTACTGTAAAAAAAAAAAAAAAAAAATTGCCTATTCATGGTGATTTAACCAAAAAGTTGAATTATTTTAACACTTCAGTTGGGCAATCATTATATTAACTATTTTTCAAGAATTGGTTCTCTCTGAAACCTACTTTTTCAGTTAGAAAGCTTTAAAATTTTACTGTCAATAAAGAATAAATATGGCATAGTTGATGTAATTTACCAATAAAAATGTTGGTTACACCACTTTTTATTAAATTTGACTATTTTTTACCTTCATCCTAATTTTAGTTGTTTTTATATACAACTTTCAGTTCGGGCCATTGTTTCTAGCACAAGGAAAAAAACACAGAAACATAAATTTTCGAGGGAACAAAGTTCTTAATTTTTTTATAACGAAGCAAGTACAGTTCTAAAAGATATCTTCTCTAGATGTTTTAATGCCTGGTAAAATTTGTACAATGAACAATACCATAACATAGTTTATTGGGCAATGATTATTCTTGCTGGTTCAAAGAACAGTTACTTGAACAAGTCTATCATGATGAAGGTAAAACTATCAAATTTAATTAAAATAATGACTTATTAATTCAGGCCACTGTTTGTATGGCAACGAATAACAGAAACAGTGGCCCGAATTAATAAGTTGTATAAAAACAACTAAAATTAGGATGAAGGTAAAAACCAGTCAAATTTAATAAAAAGTGATGTGTTACAATACTTCATCCAATAATAATAAAGATTGATTTATAAAAAATGTTGGTGTTTGAAACAATCTATTTCTGGTTTTAAATTACTAAAATGTTGCATTTTTTTCTTTTGTGAAAGAAAATTCAGACTATTTTCTTTCCAACAAAAAAGAAATAAAAACTTTAGGACTGCAATTTGTGCTGCAGTAGTCCTTCTGTTGGCTTGTACTTGGTGGGAAAGCCACTGTTTACTTCTCACATTGATAAGTCATGGCCACTCAATGCCCTGTCGGTAATTGGTGATTTTTCTCTCTGCGGACCACTGCCAATAGGTACTCACTACAACTGAACATGATCACCCCAAAAGCGGTGCTGTTTCAGAAATGCTCTGACCCAGTCTTCTGGCCATAACACTTTGGCCTTTATCAAAGTCTCTGAAGTATTTCTTCTTGCCCATAACTACAGCATTCAACACTTTTAAATAAAGTACTCAAGGCCTGTTTACCTGCTTATATACCTCCTGACCCTGACATGTGCAATTGTTAGACTGTAGCTGTCATCCTTGCCACATGTTGCTGGTCATAATGTTTTGGCTCATCAGTGTATATATAATGCGTGTGTGTACTGTGTGTTTGTCACTGCTGAAAAAAAAGAGAAGACAGGCAAAGTAAAAGAATAAAATGAGAATGAGGAACTTTGTCTCCCTTAGATTTTTCTTACACTGAATGTTGTGATATAGAAAAAAGAAATACTACTTTTCAGTTATTCAGAGACTCATTTTATATCCACTCTTGATTAATAAATTGACAGTAGTCATAAGAAATAAGGTCATATTTGCTTGTAATGGAGAACAGTAGTTTGCTACTACAGTGTGGTGTATATATATATAAACTGTCAACATAAGTTTCTTCAGTTTTCAAGTCGGTCTGGCTGGCTATGTATGTATCACATGTATGGGCCACACCAATGGAGCTAGAGGGCTGAAAATTTAAACGTTTACTCCTTATTATGTCTAGAAAAAACTTCTTTTTTTTTTTTTTTAAATTATCCCACAAATAGATTTTTAGTTGGGGTTCTTTTTTTTAAATGGATCCCTAGTTTGGGCCCACTTGTTTTTTGAAAATTCAGACTTTAGGTCCAACAAAAGATGAGAGAAAAAACTCATCCATTGATCCCCCCCTTTATTAATTTGATCATCCCCATGTGTGCCAAAAGATGTTGGTAACATGACAGTTTCTATTGAGTGACTAAGCAGTCTTGTGCGTTTTTCTTTTTTAGATGACCTTCGTATGCGTGGCTGGTTTCCAAGGAGATGTGCCGAAAGAGAAATTGAAGCAGAAAACCCAGATACAAGTAAAGATTCAATTGAGGATGACAATGGAAAAAAAGAAAACTGAACTTCTATCTGATGGCAGACCTCACCCTCCCATCATGCATCCCCTCTCTCCCCATACAAAACATGTTCAGCCAACCTCCATCCTTTTTGTATTAATATTTTTACTCCTCTCCCCCTCCCCCTCATTCTTCTCTAGTCATATCATTCCCTAATCAAAAGTGTCAGCTGTCTATGACCGTATCAAATGATCTTGTTGGATACTGAAAGAGATGTTTTTTCTTTTTTCAAAAAAGATCTTTTATCATCTTCAGATATATTTTTATATGATTTTAAATTTATTATTATTGTTGTTATCAATAAATAACAATAATAATAATAATAATAAACATGATGATGATTGGTTTGGGTGAGAATTGAGAAAAAAGAAGAGCGGAAACATAAATATTAAAAAAACAGAAAAACAAAAGTTTAACCCGCTCCTTTTTCTGTGAACAAAAGAACGGAAAAGTATGTGTTGTTCCTGCTGAATGGAATCTATAACTTTAGAAAAATACAAGACATTTTTAGATAAATTTGTGGAGTTTATTTTTTGTCTGTTAATGTCTGTTAAACTTCATGCTAACCATATCCAATTTATGTGTGGGAGGGTATTGACCCCCAACCATCATCGACAACTACAAAAAAATCCAGTCTTGGAAATGTGTTTGTAAAAAAAAATAATAGAAATGAAGTCGCATTATCTTACACACGTTCTCTGATGGCTAATATTGTTGATGATCAGATCCTATTATCAGTCAAAAGGAAAAGAAAAGCCTTGCTGAATCTCTACGTTATCAACTGCTGGTTAACTAGGGAAGCAATTATATATGATTATTTCTCTTGAATTTTAAAACAAAACTTATACATTTATTACATAACCAAAAATTTGCTGCAAATTTCATGTACCCTCCTATAATTTCATTCTATTTATCCAATGTTGATCTCTGAAATGGAACTTTACAATTGATAACAACATTTTTATTCCACTTTTTCTATCAAACAAATTTGTATATTGATACATATGGTATATGCTGTGAAGGTATCCTTATGTTACTAATTTATACATGTATAACATTGCTGGTTATATGGATTTAAGTATGTATTAAACAGTTGATTATACAGGGTGTTCCATAATTTCTTGCGCATTTTTGTTTTTGTAAGATTTGAGATTGTTTGGATACAAGCTAAAATTCAAACAAATCATGTTTATAATTTGCTGAAGAAGTCATGTTTAACTACATTTCATCTCCTTTGAAATCTGTACATCCTGCAATATAAAAGGCATCCATTGGTAGTGTAAAGATATTTCTACAATATATTTACATTCATACACACACATATTGAAAATTTTATGGAGGAACAATTACTTTTTTGGTGCCTCTGTATATAAATGAAACCTGCATTTGAATTTTGAATCTCTATAGATTGAAAGATATAAATGTTATCATGAGATGGTGATAGTATATCAAGAGATCAAAAGAAGAGGAATGTTGCTGTGATGTGATTACTCGTTTACATTCTTTTCTAAAACTTAGGCTACATTTCAGAGCTTGATGATATTGTATTAGGGTTCAATATAAACCTAAAAAGTTTTTATCATTCTCTAATTACTTTACTATTCTATTCCATTTCTAAATATTTTTTTTTCTATTATCATTAGATTATAATAATATTTATTTTCTTGGACTAAATTTATGCAGATGGTAACACCACCTGTATGATTTTATAGCTGACATTTGTATTTGTGCAAATAAACTATTTGGTACATGGTAAAGGACATGATCTGTCTGTATATCTGTAATATTATTACAAGTCAGAAAATCTCTTTAATCACATCATTTGAAACAAGTGAAAGTTTATTTGTAAAAATAAAATCATTGGAAAATGATTTGAAGCATTAGGTGTGATTATGAATGTCATTCTGTCCTAGGAAATATTGAGTCACTTTTCTGAATTGAAAAAGAAATGTATATTTAGAATAGAGAATGAGAATGGACCATTTGTTTTTGCCTTCTCTGGCTGTGAGTAGTTTACGAATGTTTTTATGGGTTTAAAGGATGAAACCCACATTGTCTAGCAAAGAATCTTTGTATTTAATTCTTGTGTTGCACTTTCAGAGTGATGAAGTATACAAATGAAAGTCAATGTTTCCATGCATGTCTTTAAGGCATGGGGAGGGCAGGTGTCTTTTTTTTCTGGATTTTCCTGCCAGTCGAATTGCTTTGCACAGTTTCATTTTTGGGCAAAGGTTTTTTTCTAAAACTTAGACTACATTTCAGAACTTCTTGTAATCTTTAGAAAATATTAATAAAAGTACTTCTATCAGCCACAACAGGAAAGATGGGAGAGAGAAGAATAGACTGGGGTTAAATAACTTGATGTGTTCAGGGGAAAAACTTCTATAGAGTATTAAACTTTTAGTAAACAGTTGTAAGCGAAAATTCCATATCTGCAGCATTTATGTGGAAGAAAGGAAGAAAAAAACCCCTGACCACAGAAGATTCAAATACATTGTCTTGCACAGATTTTCTTATTCATTCAAAATGATCTGAAAAATATTGAAGGGTAGGAGCCAAAGATATGTTTTTAAAAAACACAAAGAATTTTAGGTTACCAAAAAGAAATATCTCTGAATATGAATAATACCTAATTTTTTTATTGAACAAACTAAAACATCTTATCATTTTAGCTGGTTTTAAAACTTGGGTAAATTACTAATTTATGCATTATACTCTAAGCCTGTCTGTCATCATGGTAAACAGCAAATATCAACTTGAGAAATAAATTGTGTGTATATTAAAGATTTGTTTTCATTTTTATTAAATATGTATTTGTTGTAATTTCATGAGAAATGGTTTTCATTCCAAACCATTTGGCCATTTTCTGCAGAAAAGATATAAAGTATATGAACAAAACATTATTTTTTTCCCAAAAGAATATAGTAGGCTTTGGAAACATCTTTCCTTGTGTTTTCTATCATATGTCTGAAAATAATTTCAGAAAAAATGTTAGTAATTAACCATATTTACAAGTGAAAAAGATGGTTTATTTTGTTAATAATTCAATGTTTATTATCATCATTAAAATATAACTATCGGTGACTCCTGTAACTCTTGTAAGAAAGACAAACTTTCTCTATTTATTTTGTTGCTTTCTCAATAGAACCCGTCAACCAAAACTTTCACCAAAATTGTCAACATATGTTTCTTCAGATTTTGAGCTGGTCTGGTACAGGCTGCACCAATGGAGCTAGAGGGCTGAAAATTTCAACATTTACTCATTATGTCTAGAAAAAACATTTTTTTTAAAAATAAGTTTTAGTGGGGGGTTCAATTTACAATGTAAGTTCATGCCAAATTGGTTCTTTATTTTGTGTCTGGCAGCATTCACACATGTTGTTTTTTTGAAAATTCAAACCTTTTTAGTGATCACTGCCCAACAAAAGGTGAGAGAACTAACTTATTCATTGATCACCCCAACACAGCATACTGCCAAAAGAAAGTGGTCACTTGACAGTTTCTATTGAGTGACTAACCAGACCTATATTTGTTCTTTTCATACCTTGATAAAATTCTTTTTAAAGAAGCAATATGTTCTGATGTGAATGAATGTTGGAATTTTAAGAAAATCATTCTCTTGTTTACTTATCAAATGTTCATTACTTTCATGTCGGTTTTAGGAAATTATTTTCATCCCTCGTAATTAAGAATTATAGTTAGAAATGCTTCTCATTGTAATTAATTAACTCTTTTCCATACTAAAGATTGCTTACCATAAAAATATGTACTTATCAAGATTGATATTTGTTGAAAACTGCTCAGGATTTGACACCAATCTTTAGTAAACAACTCTAATTAATTCATCAATGCTGTGTTGATAGCAAAACCAAACATCAAAGTCTTAACCAGTTACCTTGTATCATAGTCTTTGGATTATTAAGTTGTTTTACTACGGTCAGTTTGAAATAAGCCATATATAATAATTGCTTGCTTTTAGTGATCATTCAAAACTATTATATAATTGGAAATAGAAAGTATGCAAGTTGATTGCCAGACCAAATTATGATTGTATACATGTCACTCAGTGGTTTAAGAGAAATTAGCCTTTTTTAGGTTGCATGATATTATTGAGTGTTGACTTTTTGCATATAAAAGGTTTGTTTTTATCAATGTCCGAGTTCAGACAATATCTATAACATGTAAAGATTAAACCTATGGAAAAAAACGTGTGTTATCAATGTGGGATTTTATGAATGAACAGTTTTTTATAATCTTTAACATATTTATAAAATGATTAAATATTCTAATCCCAACCTCCTGTAGGGCTGATATAACAAATAGTTGAAATTAAGTGAAACCAGTGGGATAGTGAGTTGCATTGTTTAAAATAATGATATAATTGTATTATTTATCTTTTTTAAACCCATTTTTGATAAATAACTTTTGTTTGTCAGTATTAATCCAATACTTATAGACTCAATTTGTGCTCATAATTGATTAGATAACTGAAATATATAAATCTTTTTTTAAAAAGATTTATATATTTCAGTTATCTAATCACTTGTGTTGACATTAATTATATCAAACAAAACTCAGTTGTATATAGAATTCTTTAGTTTCTGCTGTGCTTAGGATTTATTCTTCCTGTATAAGAAAAGATTGAATAGAAAACATGTCTTGGGGACATTTTAACTGGGGTGCTTGACATACACCTACTGAAATCAAAGTTTGATTATTCATATTTTGGGTCAACTTGTTTGTATTGAAAAAAGCAACCTCTACTGTTGGACAGTCATCTGTAATATTGTATTAGGGTTCATCATAAACCAAAATAGTTTTTATCATTCTCTAATTAGTTTATTATTCTATTCCATTTAAAAAAAAAAAAATTTCTATTATCATTAGAGAATAATAATATTTATTTTCTTGGACTTATGCAGACGGCAACACCACCATATGTTTTTATAGCTGACATTTGTATTTGTGCAAATAAACTATTTGGTACATGGTAAAGGACATGATCTGTCTGTAATATTATTACAAGTCAGAAAATCTCTTTAATCACATCATTTGAAACAAGTGAAAGTTTATTTGTAAAAATAAAATCATTGGAAAATGATTTGAAGCATTAGGTGTGATTATGAATGTCATTCTGTCCTAGGAAATATTGAGTCACTTTTCTGAATTGAAAAAGAAATGTATATTTAAAATTGCTATATTTAGAATAGAGAATAAGAATGGACCATTTGTTTTTGCCTTCTCTGGCTGTGAGTGTTTTATGAATGTTTTTATGGGTTTAAAGGATGAAACACGCATTGTCTAGCAAAGAATCTTTGTATTTAATTCTTGTGTTGCACTTTTAAGGCATGGGGCGCGGGGGTGTCTTTTTTTTCTGGATTTTCCTGCCAGTCAGATTGCATTGCACAGTTTCATTCTTGGTCAAAGTTCAGCCTCTGTCACTGTTCCATCTTGGATATCAGGTTATATAAAAAAGAAAACGTGGATATTTTATTAGTGTGAATGTAATGAATTTACAGAACTTGTTTGGTGCCACATGACTATCATAAAAAAGTCAGTACCAAAGCCATTTATTTTGTCAATGAGTTAAGAATCCCTACCAATTATATTGACATGCAATATTGCTGATACAATGTCATTTCAAAGATATTTCTGAATAATTGGATTAATATTAACTTTGCTCATTAAGACAATTGGTTTGTTTACTTTTTTCATCTAATAACATGATTTTAAGAATAAAATAATAATATTACCAAACAGAATAATATATAAGATGCTTTTTGTGTTAGTAGCATGTTTTACTTCTTATTTTAACATTACTTGTATAAAATTATTATGACAAAGCTTTTTATTTATTTTGGTATAACAGCCTTAAATATTTTCATTGTAACAAATTAAACTAAAAGAAAATTTGAAGTTTTTTTTCTTATCTTGGTCTGAAAAGAACATTTCTGACATTTGTTTCGATTGGTGTCAAATGTTCTAAGAAGCAATGAAAAGCTATTTGGGGATAAGTAATCATTAATCTTTTGCAAACTTTTTTTTAAATATTAGTATATCAATTAATAAGAAAAATTATTTTGTTAATTTGTTCTGTGTTGACTGAAACTTTTTTTCATTGAGAAATTGATCTGTCAAAAGTGGATTTGTTCTGTACATAGACCTGTACATCTGTAATGTACAGAAATTAATCTGACAAAAGAGGATTTGTTCTGTACATATAAAAAAAAAAAAAAGAGACCATTTACAGTTCCAGCAAAATTTAAAAGTAGTGATAAAAATTATTAATTATTTTTGAATTCCTTAATGAAAATTCTGAATTTTAAAATGTATGAATTCACAAATAGTTTAAGAGTATATTGCAGGTTGCGTTATGTTCATATATGTATGTTGGGGAATATTAGTGGTATGTATCATTTTCACATTTAGAGTTTGAATTTTTAAAATAATAAAAGTAAATCCACTTGCCTAAATTTGATGGTAAACTATATATGAAGTGTCTTATATTGCTCAGTAAAAAGTAGGTAATAACAAGAATTTTCACCGGGAAAGAGACCCTAATTTAAAAATATAATTAAATTAAAAACATTTTCTTAAGTTTTTTTTCTTGTTTTTGCTAGAAAGAAAAAAGCACAAATCTTTGTCTAAAAATCATCATTACACCATATTTGATGACAGTTAATTGAAAATCTTTTTAAAATTTAAGCACCATAGTTAAAAATATGCCAAATATAAATTAATCGTTAAATAATGATCATTTGTAGAAAAACAGATAGTTTCATCATCCCTCAACTAAACTGTGCAAAAAATGTCATACATTTTGCTAAAAAAACAATGAAATATACATTTATAACACTTAATCAATCAGTACGCTTCAATGTTATTGCTCTTTCTATATTCAGGCGATAACACCTTGTTCATGCCAGATGGCAGACCGTAAGCAAAATAATCATTGTTTTCTTTGAGTAATATTTTATTTAAGTGAAATAATCACTTGTTTTATTTCAAACATCTGTTATTTTTACAAATTTGCATCCCCTTTTTCCTTCAATTTACCGGCATAAAATGAAAGATTGACGGTTTGTTTTTTTTCTTAATTGATGATGATCACAGAAAAGAATAAAAATGATTGCTTTCGCAAACTTTATTATGCCATGCTACCTAGACGCCATAGGTCAAACCAACTACCATTGAAGAAAAAGACACCCAGTAAATATTTTTTCTTCATATCACTATATTTAATTATTCTGCATTGATATATTATTTTTAAATAAATTTCAGTTGAAGCACAATAGAGAAAGAATGAAAAATATTGAATTAATCAAAATAATGAAAAACATTTTCTTTTTTAAATATAGGGTGATTTTTTTTTTTTTTTTTTTTTTTTTTTTTTTTTTTTTTTCAGATCAAAAGCTTAAATTATAATTAATCAAATAAAACTAAAAAGTTGCCAAGAAGAAAAATATTTCACTTAATTTTCCTGTTTTTTAAATCCCTAAGTGAGTCGTTCGGGAATTTTTTTCTAAAGTTAAACATAGTTAATTTCTCGAGATTTATCTGTAAAATGTGCAAAAAATTAATGTATAAATAAAATAAATAATGAAATTAATAAAGTGGGGGTAGTAATCATATGGAAAAAGATTTTTCTTCTCAGAAATTTGAAATAGAAAATTCTTTAAAAAATAATTTGTCCTTTAATAAATAAGTACCAAAAATTGTATCAAAATCAAATAATTTGTTTATTTTGCAAGATTTTTAAAATCAAGGTGTTCTGCATTACTTCTGTGGAAAATTTTCTAAATGCAAAATATTACTCCATTTTTTTGTTTACATATAAACAAATTTTCATGCTGTCAATTTTATGAAAAATATCCGGTTCTATAGAAGATTTAGATTAGATTTTTCGCCAATCTTTTTTCTTAATAATGACACAAAGATTTTGACGATAAAATTATTTTTTATACCAGTTTGGTGCTTTTTTCTCTCAGGTGTTGATCTTACGCTGAAAATATTTGCTCATCCCTAGTTTAAAGCCTTCTTAAGTTTGTGTTGCATACATAATCTTAAATCAATTTTAAATATCAATTGAGATTTGTTTATAGATCTTTTTTATAATAATAAAAAGTACCATCATTAAATTATTATTTCCTGATAAACACTTTGATTTTTTTCAGTTTTGATGAATTAGTGTTAACTAATTAATTGCATATTTCCAAAACTTCTGTGGAAAAAAATCCTCTGAAATAAGATGTGTTCATCCAATCAAAATAATAATACAGTGGTTACATACCCCTAGAGAAACAGCCTATGTGAAATTCTCAAACCATGTCTGCAACCAATATGCACACAATTTGTAACTGTAAAAACATTTATTTTCTATATCACATAATATTGTGTTTATGAATTTTTACAACTGTGTTGTTGTTATTGGTGATTAAAACCTTATTGTGGATTATATTTTCTTACTGTAAGTTTTGTGACACTCTGCTCGTGGTCCTTTTCAGACCAGCAAGAGTCAAATGAAAAGGATAAATAAGTGTCATAAAAGCAGGATTTGTCCCAATCTCTAGACCAAACTTCAAAAAAGAAAACCAACAGATTTTACAACATTAAAGCTGAAACGTTCTAGAAATTTCCTCAATTTCCTCAGACATGTTCTGATCTCTCTCAGCTAGTTACAAGCCTCCATGAATTCATGTTTCTTCAACAAGAACTGTTTGTTAGACTAATTTAGCAAGTTCTTGCTTTTGTTAGCTTTCGTAATTTCTATTTTTTTGTAGGGATGATAAAATTCCAACTGAAAGCTTTCCTCTTATTAGAATTCAAAAAAATTCCCACAACTTATTCAGTAGTGAAGAGTAGCTTTCAAAACTAAAATTTCAAATGAAATCATTTGAACTCAATTTCATATCAGTAGTTATTTCAGTACTTGTTATGCAATTTGGGGTGAAAAGCTGCCTTTAGAAGAACTGCTGCAACTTTTTCCCCCATGGGTGGATTTTGGATATATTACTCAGCATGAAATTTTGCATTCAGTGATACTAAATTCAACTCGGTACAAATTTACTTATTCCTGGTTAGATCACTTTTACAGTTAAAACGACTACACTATAAGTATCTGATGGAAAAGAGACACACAAAACATTAACTGAATCAACTACTGTTTTGATGTGTAATCCATGTAATGCTTCACAAGATAAGTGATCTTTGATTTCCCTTATAAGAGTTTGTTATCAAAGTGTCTAACTAATGTACTGACCAAATGGAATAAACTTTGTTCTTGTTTAGTTTTAAAATCTGACTTTACGTCATTCCCTGCCTTGGTCTTGAAACCGAATTATATAATACATAACATAATACAAGACAAATAGACAGGGTAGGACTATAGTTAACTTTTCTTGAAAAAAAAGCAGCAGCAGAAAACATATCAAGATTCAAGGCCACAAGTGTTGGCAACCAGTGAGGATGTAGAAGTAATGGTCTGTTAGATTAGCTTGCTAACCATTACTCCATCCAAACTGACTTCATTAAATACATTCTAATTCTAAATTGATTAATCAAAATAAAAAATAATGAAAAAGTTCAAAATCCACAACACACACACACGTGCATATACATGCATTTGAAACCTCTTCTTTTTCAGATCGTGTAAGAAAATCCTTTTCATTGACTTGACTATTTTGCTTCTTTTTTTCTTGTAAATTAATACATTTTTCATTGATCCTGAACCTTAGAAAAGTGCTCTATAACAACTTTAACTGAAACAAGAATAAGACATTCACATGAAAAAATTGATTATAAGTGATTGAAAAAACATTGTTAAAATAGTACATTTTTATTTTTTAAAGGTGATTAATTTATCTTACTGTTAAATATATTTGCTTTCATT
>VCCN01000158.1:2457353-2469775 GCA_006491835.1 Architeuthis dux | reverse complement strand
TGGTTCATTCAATTAAGGTAAGATTTGACCAACCAAGTTTCATAACTTTTGCAATGTTGGAGAATCTTCTCAATGCCATTCATAGCAAGCAATATGGTGATGAGCTGGATCACCTACAATAGATCTATGGATGCAATATCAACATTAATGTCTTGGAAACAGAATTTGAGATCTTGAAAACAAAATTTCAAGGTATCAAGACAGTTTGTTTCAATGACATCTATGAGCAGTTAAAAGAGCTACAAAAAGAAGAAAAGTTACTCATCCCAAACACCATTCTGCTATGTAAACTGCTACTTGTCAATCCTGCCATGACTGCTTCACCAGAGCGATCATTTTCACTGGCACGTTGGACTAGGACATGGTTACGATCGGTATGTAACAGAAGAGGTTCAATTTTCTGTCTATATTGAGCAGCTATAAGGAATTAACAGACGATCTTGGCCTTTTAAAAGTTGGAAAGAATTTTGTTGCACTTCACGAGGACAGGTTCTCCACGTTTGGTAAATTTAATGAATCGGACTTTCAAATCTGATGACCGAATTTGTTGCTTTATTCATCACTGCTACCCACAACAGACCGGTTTAATCACTGTTGTTGGGTTTAGGTTATTAATGTGTTCTGTCTCCAGACTTTGCCAAGCCCTAACCATTCATAGTAGAAACTTGAAATTTTGCACACACATTTCCCTCAATGAGTAGGGAAAATGTTTTGTTTTTTGTTTGAAAATTCCCCTCCAAAAAAGGTTTTTAGTGGGGGTTCAATTTACAATGGAAGTTCATACCAAATTGGTCCCTTAGTTTGTGTCCGGCAGCATTCTCACTTGTTTTTAGAAAATTTGGACTTTTAATGATCACAGCCCCCCCCAAAAAAATTAAGAAAAATAACTTACTCAATAATCACCCATTTTTCCAATTTTTTTAATTGATCACCCCCAACATGCTATCAAAAGACGTTGGTCACATGACGGTTTCTATTGAATGACTAACCAGACCTTTTTTTTTTAAAAATCATAAATTTATAATTCAAACCATGCTGGTTGTATTTTCATCAAGGTAACTGTACCATCACCACTGCTCAATTTCTGAGGTAAAAAGCAGCATATATGGGTGGCAGTGATTCATACCTTCACTTGGAATGCTAGTTTTTGTTAAGGAGCTATTTATGTTGAAGGAATTGCCGTCAGAAATCGAAGGGTATTATGAACATGGTGCAATTCATCCTGTTCAAAATACCTCCAATTTCTGATATTAATGAATGTCAAAACATAACTAAATAATGTTCCTTAAATGCATTTTCCTATAATCTAGGAGAGTCAATTTTTAAAATCTTCTCTACAACTGTTTCTCAGCTTTCTAATGCTAAGAATTTTTAAAATTATTTTCTTTAAAAAATAAACAAATGTTTTTTGCTTGTTATAGTATATTTGTAATTGAGCACAAAAAATAACCAATCAAAGAGACTGTATCTTATTTATAGCCAGACATTTCAAGAGACATCAAACATATTTCTTTTTTCAGGTTTCAGACAAAATACAGAAAGCATGTAGTAATAATCAGAGTAGATTATAAAAGGTTTTCATCTAGAAAGGAAGATGATATGGCTATGCGTGGAATCACATCTAAAGGAGAAGGCTATTAAGTGGGTAGAAATAGCTAAGCTGGCTGAGAAAGGAAAGGTACTGGTTAAAAGAAGAAAAGAGATTTTACACGTCTGAATGATGGTACAGGCTATGTGCCACTGCTTTTAAGGAACCAGGGCCAAATGAGTGAGGATTAGTGTTTATGTGTTCCTTTATAGGGAGCTGCTGATGTTAAGAGAAAAGGGGAACTATATTTAGTTTTGTATTTCATTGCATTCAGGTTAGTTTTATCATAGTGATAAAACCAGCCCAATATTCAAATCCATATTTGCGTATAATTAACTATTTATAGGAAAATGGCTGCTACAATGGCTTTATCACAAATGGGAGATATTTCTAGTATTTCTCTTTCCCACTTAGTATAGTACCATATCAAATTGTTAGTGACATTCCAACAGTTTACAGGCACACAAGTTTTTGAAAGTTTTATTTGTAATATTGGTGGAAATTTTATACAAAATTCTCATGTTGATGCGAAAGAAATGTTCTCCCCAATTCAAAGTCAAAGCTTAAAATCAATAGTAAAAATGCCAATTTTATATTTCTATAACTCTTTGTATAATTACATACAGTTCCTTACGAAATTGGTTCCTTAATCTCTCTTCTTTTAGAAAAGTTAATCTATTAGGATTGGTATATCTTAAATTTTGAGCAATATGCTTTGTAAGATGGGTGTTCATTCTTGGTTGATACCTATATCTATATGTGCTTGTGTGCCTACATATGTGCATATGAGTGACTTCTGTCACTTGCTAGTTGTTCACACTCATCAGCTGGAAACTGTATGTTGTATGACTTTTTCCAGAGCAACTAATGCTGTACATGTTAGCAGAGTCATATAGCGCTACCCTGTGGATGACAGAGAGAAAAATTGGAAGAAAGAAAGGAAGAGACAAAGAAAAACCAAGGAGACAGGAGAAAGATAACAGATAAAATGGGAATCTAGATCAAGGAAAAATGCACGTATAGCTTAACTTTATGTAACTAGATATCCTAATCATACAAAGAGCTTTTCTTGGTAAACCCATAGGATATACTCATCATTGCCTAGAAAAACTGAGCTTCTTATCAATGACGTTATTCAACAGTTTACAATCTACAATACAGTAATATTGATTGACAATATGGAAATGAAAAGATTGAAAAAACTAGTTAGTGCATTTTATTTTTAAAAATACATGCATTTTTTTCTAACAAAAGACTTCTTTGGAGTTAGAAGTGGATAAAAGAAAATTATACTACACTCTAGGAACAAGGGATTAGTAACGTCCAGGTGTCAATCAAAGTCCAGCCTCACAGTAGGCGGGAAAGGAGACGATGATCACTTATGGTTGTTATCATGTTGTTTCATCTATTCAATATATATGTCTAGTCTTAAGTAGGTGTTGTCTGCGATACATTAAATAGATGAAACAACATGTTAACAACGATAAGTGATGAGAGTTGCAATATTTTTCTTTACATCGTCTTTGAATTCTTTATTCCAGTAGGAGTAAAGTTACAACCATGGTTCATTTTGATGAACATGATACAACTCCTCTGATACCAACAACTCCACAAGAAGTACCACTGAAAACGCAAGTGTTCCATTTTGTGCTGTGGTCATCAAAGATATGAGATATGTTAAAGTACAAATTAGTCTTCCGTTAAATATTTATGTTAGAAAATTGTCAGTTGGTTTAAGAAAAAAGCTTTTAAAAAATGAATGAAAAAAAGGGTAATGTAAAAAATAATTCAATGTTTACAGATTTTTTATATCTGCTTTACACCACTTTTTGTCTGAAAATTAACATTAGTTTTTAATATAATAAATAAGAATTATTTTTCGCTTACTATTGATTTTTTCACTTGGCATTTTAAAAAAAACAATAAATGCCATTTTGTTACACTTTGTCCAAATAGAACTGTTTTGTGATTTATATAATATTTCTATACTTTTAAAACCATCATTTTCATAGAAGTTAATACATTTCAGTATGCTAAAAATGATTAATTTGCCTTGAATAAAAAATGACTCAGTTTTCAACCATAAACCTAAGAAAGACAGAATTATGTTCTTCAACCTAACATTTATTTTTATGCTATCAAATGTTTTTGTTTTTTTTCAAAGTATACAATTCTTTCCACCTCCAGAAAACTTGTGGAAAAAGTCTAGTTGATATCGGTCCAAGCATTTAAGAAATGTGAGCAATAACATACAGACTGGTTCTTACAGATTTGATACTTGCATGACTACATCGTTCTATCAAAGGAACTCACAAGATTTATTTTGCTTCCACATTTAGCCCTGCTGCAAATGATATTAGCAGTTTACTTCATTTCAGTGGTTGCAATTCTTTGGTTCCTTATCTTGGCTGGTCAGTAAATATAATCTGAAATTTGACTACATCCCACTGGAAAGCTAGTTACTTAGTTTAGAATGTACATCAGTGCTGCTTTGTTAAAAGTGAAAACATTAAATGGATTCTGGTGAATGTATATTTTTAACTAAGGAAAATAAATTTTTGTAATTCGTTATGTTTTACTTGTTTCAACTTTTTCTTTCTGACAATAAATCTAAATTTAATTCCACCATCATTTGAAATCAAAAATATACAATCATTAGTTTATAATAATAACCTTATTTTGATGTTTCAGTCAATTAATATACACTGTTGTGGCAAGATATAACCCATTAGATTATACAAGCTGACAGTAATAAACAACAGTAGTTAATTTAAAGAGGAATTAACTACAAAATAACAGAAAAGTACTCTAGTTCAAACACCCACACCTTTCCTACCCACATTCCCAAGGAGGAAAAATCAGGCAAATACAATAACAAGAAAATTAAGATATGAACAACAATGAAGTGTAAAAACATAGCACTATTATTGAGTTTACAATGGAAGCCAAAAGACAATAAAATCCATGTTTTTGAGGAATTTTTTTTAGAGTTACTTCCTACAAGAAGTCTGTGATATCTTTTACTCAAAATATAAAGAAAATATGGCAAAAACGAATTTATCATTTTCTTGACTGTGCTTTTCATGATACATAAAAAGTTTATAAAATGTATTTAGTATAAAAAGCATTTTCTTCAGTAGAAGTGATCTTAACACAAGACTGCCAGTATTTATCAAAATGGACATAGTGTAAATATGAAATGTTTCCTTCCTGTGGACTTTTTTTAATTCAGGAAACTTTTTTTTTGTTTTTATCAGTAGACAGGCCAACTTCCACCAAACCAGCTGAAATTGCTTGGCATTTAGACTGAATCTTTGGTCCGTCAAAAGTTGTAATAACAAAGCTTTGGTAGCAGACCTATTGTACAACTAATATACTAATCTGAATAGACCATATATTATCTGATTTCACATTATCATTTCTGTCATTGCCTTGTGTTAATAAATCTGGGCAATCATGGATTCCCTATAAATAAGACTTACCCTATCACTTGACCAATTCTTGCTGTAATAACTTTAATTATGGTGATGCTGTTGTATCAGGGTACATTTGGCATTAAACAACTGCTTAGATTATCCAACTCAGAGTGCAGTTCTATATAATGAGTTAATCCATATAAATTCTGGCATGTTTCAAATTCCCCATGCCATAATTAAGCCTTGGTATATAAAGAGCTCCTAAAAGAAGGTTGTTGGTTGGGATTAACAACATTTCGGGTGATTCATTCCCCAGCTTTAACCCAGAAAAACTACACAAATTATCAGCAATGCAACTAAGGGACAAACAATGACCAGATAAAAAGAATTCACTAGAAAGATAGAGAATGAATTAGCTGAAAAGCTTTTTTTAAAAACAAACAAAACAAGAAACAACAAAGATGAGGATATTTACCCAATCTTACCTGCAACCATGAAA
Organism: Architeuthis dux; assembly: GCA_006491835.1. NCBI lineage: Eukaryota > Metazoa > Mollusca > Cephalopoda > Oegopsida > Architeuthidae > Architeuthis > Architeuthis dux. Next base: position 2,464,272 of record VCCN01000158.1, on the reverse strand, counting down.
CATTGACTAAACTAGCATAGTACTTGTAAAAAATGATGGGATTATTTACATGGATCAGCATTTCTGCCTAGGATCATAGTATCTGTGCACTCTGCTTAGGGTCAAAGTGTTGCTCCCTGGCCCTCTGCCTAGGATCAAAGTGTTGCTCCCTGGCCCTCTGCCTAGGATTAAAGTGTAATATCTGTACACTCCAGCAGAAGTTACAGACAGAGAGACAAAGAAACAAACAGAAAAGGTCACACTTTATTATTAAGATAGATATCAAAATCTTGCACAAAAACATTTTAGTTATAATATAGAGTAGTCAAATCTGTGGGTTGTTTTTAACCTTTCTACTCTCAAAGCTTTTACTACTCATAAATTTAAGCTTGGAAATGATAATGGCTTGGAGAAGAAACAAGTGTTAACTTACAATTTAATTAAAAGAATTATTGGATCTTTTATAGTGTATTTGCTGTTCTAGTGTTGTCTTCATAAATAAAATATCATCTGACTTATTTCACCAGAGGAATCGGCAAATGATTTTGGAATGCATTTCTTGTTATCTCCTTGGTTGATTGTCCTTAACACTATTGATGTTTTCACACTGACATTTACATTGTGTAATAATTAAAAATATTTTCTTAAATTCTTTCCTCATTTGACATTTGTTTTTGAGAATCAATTGTGTATGAAAAAAATATAAATTTGTTATTTAAAAGGTTCAGTTTATTTTTATGATAATTGTTATTACAAACTTAATACAGCCTTCTATGTTGATTGTCTTTTTAGCTGAAATGCCGAGAAATCTATTGTGCAGAAGGATTTTTTCTCAATATTCCAGAAATTTCTGGTGCTGTTGCAGCAGTCAAAGAGATGAGCCAGATAGAAAAGTAGGTACATTTTCTATCAACTGTATTTTCTTGAATTTGCTTAATAAAATCATATTTATTCTGATTTTTGATATTTACAGTTATTATACATTGACCATTTTCTCATCTTTTTTTTCTCATTAAGGTGCACTGAGATCGTTTTCAAAGATTTTGATTTTAATCTCTAGAATTTGATGACATTCTTAGGTTTAATCCACACTGAATACTCCAAACTAAACTAAGCAAATAGCTACAGTTATATATGTGCTCTACAAATAACTTCATTCAAGTTAACCAAAATAAATTGATCATATAAAAAAATAATCTATTATTTTCATAGTCTGCTCTCTCAAGAAACCCAAAAAGTACATCTTGATGTTATTTTGATGTTGCTTTCAAAGTTTCCTACATTTCTGAAGAGAACTTTTTCAATTGTAAATTGTTTATATAAAGTTGTACATACTTCCATACTACTTTGAGGAGATTTCTTTAATTAACCCTGTATAGGGCACCCCTAAAAATATTTTAGATATCAAAACAACCTTTTTGTATGTTAAACTGGCCCTAATTACAAGATATTTTCAGTTGCAAGTTTTCTGAATTCTTTTTGTTTATGGGGGCAAAACCCCCTCTGATGAAGTGATTATATAATGGTGCCCCACCCAAAACGGTGACCAAAAATGGAAAATATAAAAAAATTAAACATTAAAGTAGAAAGTTAAATAAAACAGAATTAAAGAATAACATTCAATATAATGAATAGACACAAAAAAATTGATATTGACAAAAAGAAATAACACCAGGTTGATTTTAAAATTGTATTGTGTGGGCCAAAAACAGGCTAATTTAATGGGGTGTGGTGTGCCTCAAAACAGTTTTTGTCCTTGTTCAAGCACAAGTGTATTTTGCACCACATTGGTGTCGATTAGGTTGTCTTTGTGGGTACAATATGGATGACAGTGTAGCCTAATGTGGGGGTACTAACCACCATACGATCACGGCCACCACGAGGGAAAGAGAGAGATAGCATTAGAGCGAGAAGGTCGCCATGAGGGAAAGTTTGTTGTGGGAGAGAGTTTCAGAGACGATCATTTTTCCTCCACAGGCTGCAGGCGGCGATGATTATGATGTCTCTGTCCGATTTGAATTTTTACAAAGTTTTATTTCCGTACCACGCAGGTCAATTTCTGGTCTGCGGATTTCGGCGAGGTACGGAAATTCTGTTGCATGCCGTTGTTTAAAGGGGTCGGTTACTTTTCAAGGACTGCTACTGCTACTGCTACTGCTACGAGGCAGGGACACCTCGCGATCCCCCCTGCCTCCGGACCCCAACTAACTTTACTGTTTTTTCTCTAGCCTTTATAGACCTAATGGTCATAACTCCTCCCACTTTTCAAATTCCCAACGGTTTTTCGATAACCTGATACCCCAGTTGGTCACGTAGGCAGTTTGACACAGATTCCAAATCTGACCACGTTCCTATCCCCACTGGCCACTGGTAACCTGATCCTGTCTATTTCGCTACAACAGGTCCTCAGGTGATCATATATACTCACTTGCCTCATAAAGGGTTAAATGGACAATTCATGAGAATATATGAATTATATGATAAAATGACTGACCCAGTCTTAAACCTTTTTTCGGTGTTCATTTTATATTCTTTGTTGTGAATGATATTCTTTATCATTCTGATTAATAATGCAATGATTAATAATATTAAAATGTTCTCTGAAAATCATTATTGCTCTTCGTTTTGGTTACAGTAGTAAATAATTAAATACTTCAAAGATAGGAAGTTACGTTGATCATCATATTTTTCTATAATACAAGACCAATTTTACTGAAAATATTTAATTTTTGCAAAATATAAAATAATAATAACAATGTGGCAGTGAAAATGCAACAAAACTGATACTATCACTCCAAATGTTATAGAAATAATAAAAATATTGAAAAGAACATAGCTGAACCAGAATATGTGATGAAAACAAAAATGGCTGCCAAAGAAAATTTATGAAATGCCATTTATTTCACTGATTTGAAAAATTTGAAAATACTGAAATTATTTTTTAATTATTGTATTTCCCGGCTGGTAAGACGCTACAAGTGGTAAGATGCACCCTATAATTATCTAGGTATTTTTCAGAAAATATTTGAGGGTTAAATAGCTTACTGTTCTAGCAAGTCTGAGGCACCGACTCTACAGTGTCATTTTTCTTTCTGTCACAGCTAATTATCACATTTTGGACCTGTTATCAAATACTTTTCAGGAAAAAAGTGCAGCTTACCATTTTTTCTTGAATTAAGAATATCCTCTAAACATCAAAAACATTTTTTAAAAAGATCTGAAATGAAAAACTCCTGATATTCATACTTGTTTTTTTTTTCTTTCTGCATAAATTTTAGAAGCCAAAAATCAACACCGTCTAACAAAATTCAGACAAAAAGTGATTTGATCAATTACAAATTTTCTATCGCACTGAAAGGTAACTCAACATTCTCAACAGGTTTAAGAATTATAAAATTCAGATAGCTTTTAAACAAAAATGTACTAAGATTTTATATATTTTTTTACTCATTCATAAAAGTAAATCATTCGAAAAAAAAAGATAGTAACTTAAAAGAATAGAATAAGCAGAACGTGGATGTTCTTTTCAATCAGGCTTTTTATTTTTTCTTGAATTTGTCCTAATACAGTAATTATAAGAAAGTTTTTTCATTGATGTTTTCACGTTGTCATTTACAATGAACAAGTCTAGTAGCATAGTCACATATACAGTGTGCATATGTGCAGGATGAATGAAAAAATGTGTTTTGAACGGACAGCTGAGAACAGGGGACAACAGAAACAATTATGCAAAACAATATCCCAAAATGGTTAAATTGGCAGACACAAAAATTCAAAGGAGAAGAATGATGCATACCTTTTTGGTGTTGGGATCCGTTGCATAGTTGTGCTGTAGAGAGGATGTCATCTCACATGCATATACTGTTGTGAATAATTCTAAACAACAGGACGACAAACATTTTAGTAAAAGAAGAATTGTTTTTATTACACTGTACGTTGGATTGACTCGCTTACAGGCAAAGACAAAATTGAGCGACTTCCTAATCCTATGCATTGTTTAACTTTCTCTTTCTCCGCATTCAAAGTCTCTCTCCCATTTAACTATGGTCCATTTAATTGCAACCATTTTGGACCAAAGATACACACTCTTCCGGGTGTCTTTTGCCAGACCAAAAATCTCATTCATCAGATGGTATCTAGGGGCAGTCAGTTTCCAAACCCACAATGATAACAGGCCCTTTGACTTCTCAGCAGGGGGCCAATTTTGACTGACCAAATGCAGACTTGTGTCTGGAATTGGCTGGATATGTCACATCCAATTAGGTGTGTGTTTTACTACCCCATATCACACATGGGGAAAGTCCTGACAGTGAAGCCACACATATGTACATACAAAGATACACATATGTGTATATAGATATGCACACATATATAAATATATATCTACATATAAAAACTCATCAACGGTCTCTCTCTATCCCATATTGCAACAGTCTTATATTTTTTGTGCTCTGTTGACCAACACTTGAGTACTGAATTTTCAAAAGAAATTCAAACCCCTGCCCACTTATTAATTATTCCAATATGAAGATCCACTTCTCCGCCCTAATAAAAAATTTGACATTGTGTTTACTGTTTAAAGGAGATTTGACTCCACATACTGGGCATCTTTCTTCACATGTTGTCATAACTGAATATTTCTTTATATTTATATATTGATTACAAAACACTCGCTCCATTTCGGAACCAAATCAAAACAGCAATCGGAAATGCTAGGCGCAGTTTGAAGAAGTGAACCCAAACAAATAGCAGTACTTAAATAGAAATATGTACGCTTTCACTTGATTTTATTGATAGATTTTAATCAACCACCCCCACTTATTCCACCCCACCCTATTATTCGGTACTCAATCATAGTCAAAAGCTTGTAGTATCTCTCAGCAGCAATTTAGTAGTAAAAATATCATACATCTACTCAACCAAACAAAAGGCAAAACCTTGGAGAATACAGGCTTTCACAAACTCACCTACTTTTTGGTATTACGTAACACTTTGATAATGTACCTATTTTTCACATGTAGTCACCTGAACATTCCCACCCCACAGAAAATGGTGTTTAAATTTCTCACAAGAATAAAGAAACATGCAGATATTTATTCTTTCAGATCTACAGATAATTCACATAGTGGCCATTTTTTAACTTATACACTTCTAGGAATCTTTATTGCATTTTCAGTGACATTTCTAACTTTTTTTTATTCTTTTTTGAAATTGTAATGTATTATAACCAACCCTGAAGGATAAAATTAGAAAAATATGTCTAAAATATGGACAGAAAAGAGAACAAGATAAAATGAATGACAGAGCAACAATGAAATTTATTGAAATTTTATGTAAGAATGAACAGAAAGGAAGGAGATGGAATTCTCATCATTGAAAAGTATTTATTCAAAAGAATAATACTACAGTCAGTTATGGGAATATCTTTTTGTGATTTATTTTAGCTGTTGTAGAGGGTGAATTATGTCTGTTTGCTTTGTGCTTTCTTTTTAAATTCGGTCCATTTAAGTGCTTCCTAACCTGGGTTGCCTACAGGGATCCAACTCACTTCAACCCAACTACCCTCCTTGAGCAGCTAGGGTTTGAATACAACTGCCTGATTTTGTGAATAATTCCCAATCATGTCTTACTAAATTGCTCATAGTTTCAGCCTTGTCTTTACAGGGAAAGATTTTAATTTTCACTAATCTTGTTATTTTGACTTTAATTTTGTAGTGTTGAAGTGTTTATATGTACCAGTCCACTAATTGGCAACTATCGATACTGTGTAAAGGAAAAGGTAAATTTTTTTCTTTTAATTAATAATCTATATTAGAAACTCACCTACAAAGAAATAAGTAAATTCATTAACAGGTTCTTTGCATAAAGATTGCAATAAGAGACACTGCAAAGACATGATCAATACTTAGGATATTTTTTATATCTTTACATACTTTAATTTATAAAAGTGATAATCTGTGTGTAGATAAAGTAAAAGATGAAATTTTTAATTCTCAAACTTTATTTAGGGCTATGAACATAACTTATGTGAACAAAAATTTGAAATTAGTCTGATTTATATAAGATTTAATGCCTTTTAGTCTGATTCATGTAAGATTTAATGCCTTTTATTAAAATCAAATTTCATTAAAGACATAAAATAGCCATAAAAACAAAAAGAAATTCAATACATTTTAGTGTTATTTAAAAAAAAATATGACATTAATAAATCAGCACATAATAAAATAATTGTGAATTTTTTGCAAAATAGGTATAAATTCAATTTTTTTGTTCAATAGCATGAAACTTTATATCCTTTCATTCAGTAATACTATAAAAAAATTCCATAACTTTATTATTAATAATTCTTTTGGTTTATTGTTATAATCCAAATGAATTCCTTTATCAACTAGTGGGACTCATGTAAATTCTGCAGTTTTGTGTAATTGTTGCAATAAATGCATTGAAGTGATTCATTATTTGTGAAATGCATAATATATTCACAAGAATTGAATAATTAAACATTTTTGGCTCAACAATGGATTTTAATTTAGGAAATCAAAATATCTCCACATGGTAAGACAATTTGCATACAAGGTAAGATTATTATATTCAGCAGTACATTCTTAAATTCTCATTTAAAATTCCCCCCTTCAAATTAGTTGGAAAAGAACATAAGACCATATTACATCCTAAATTCAAATTTCCCTTTATTTTTTAAAAGTTATCTATGTTCAGTAGAATTCAAAAGCATAAGCCTCTGTATATGGTAGGCCAGCATTTACCATTGTGCCATGCTGGCTTATCATTCAAACATAAATAGTGTAGGAACCAGGCCCCAAATTTTGGGAAATTCGTACCAAAATTGGGGCAATTGCTATCAGTGCTTTTCTGAATTCCCTGTATCTGGGCTTTCCAAAAATGCTTGATAGCAGTATGGATCTCACAGCTCATGAAAAAA
>VCCN01000158.1:2445174-2456990 GCA_006491835.1 Architeuthis dux | reverse complement strand
GAACTACTATTCATAAAGCTTTTGGGAGCCCCCTTCCATTGGCTGCTCGGGGTGGGGGTTTAAATCACCCCCAACCATCTTCCTCAGCTACACTCCTGATACCAATGTCCAACCTCAATGTTGTTGTTTTAAATTATTGATTTAATGACAGCAGCATAGAAGATAACAATCACATTTATCCTTCTAAAATAAGGTAAAATACCTCAAATTAGCAATCTTTGTTTTAAGTTCATCAGTTGTCATATTCATCATCATGACATACTGGATCAGGGTTGTCTGGTTCACACACCACCTTTTTCCAGATGGCACTTTAGTAATTTTCCTTTGCTATATGCTTGTAAAGAGAGTCTTTATATGGCAGCAATTGATGAAATTCAATCTCCCCTTTCTTGTTGCAGAACAAGTTATAGCGCAGAGTGTTAATATCTGCACTGACACCTTTATCCCCATACAGTGCACATGTGAAAGTCTCCAGTTCCTGATATGCTTCAGGAGCTAGTTCCCAATCCTGTCCCAGCCTTTTCAGAGATTGACATACATCTTGGTTTCTTTGCTGATGTTTCAGTGTCAACAGTTTGCCTTTGCCAGCGAAACTACTCCCAGTACTACAACCAGTGATCGCATGAGCTCCCAGGTTATCTTGACATGTGTCGGCACCATAGGCTGTGGCGATGTTTTGTATATCAATCAATTTGTTGTGTGTTTTTGTTGTTTCTGGTACATTGGACTTGAAATAATATCAGAGAATGCATACATGTGTCTTCTGCAGCCATAACAATAGTGTATCTGCTTCTTCTTGGCTTGATCTGAGCTCAGTAACCTCATGTTCTGTTGTGATCAGGTAGCATGTGTCATCACAAGTTACATATAGTTGTTTGTTTTGAAGAATGGGGATGAAGAATTCAATCCTCTCTGAATTTCCTGAACAATGCGCCATCACACTGTTTTGCTTTTAGCAGATTTGAGCATAAGTCTAAAGGTGCTGTGATTGATGTTGAAAGGCTGATAATTTCATCAATGCTTCCATCAAAAGGATTGTTCTAGCTTTCCAATGTTTCTGTCATGGCAACAACAGCTGCTCCATCTTTCAGAATCATGGAGTTCAGCATGGTGTATGTCACTTCTAATCAAACTGATCATTTCTCGAAACGGATGGAGGTATGCAGAGCAGTAATCAGCAGACAGATAGTAATGTGACACAGCACTTTGTTATAAGCTGTATTTTCTAACACCTCCAGGAGATTTTGTGACCTTGTTAACAATCTCTGGTTTGTTTGGTCAACTTGGATCTTTCAGACAGGGTTTTCTGAGTTTAGTTGGACTGAAAAACGTCCCTGCATAAATGCTGCGTAGACCTCAGGGTTCTCCATAATAAGATTTGACATATTGGCATATAATATGCAGAGAGATAACAGGAATAGTTCACTTTGTTGTAGGCAAAGCACCAAGGAATCAATCCATAGAGAGCAAGACATGTGCAAATTCCAGTCACCTTCACATGCAGCTAGCAGTAGCCCAAGTAGGAGTCCTCCAACCATGTCCATGTATGACATCCAGAAAGATGACATGGCGCCATTGTTGCTCCTTAAATGGTCACAATACTCCTCAAATGAGGCAGCAGTTGACTGAAATATTTCGTGAACCAGTTTCCTCATTTGTATCTTTCATGAGATCGTCATGGAGATCTAATACAAGCTCCATTGCTTGCTCTAAATAGTTGAAAATTGAAATTCACTCAACCATTCTGGAAAGCCTTGCCAGGCCAGGCTTAACAGAGCTTCATACACATATTTGTGTATTTGGAAAGTTCTGATATATTTAAGTCCTTCCATCACACCATTGACTGAACCTTCCACGAGGATGCCAGACTAGTCCTGCATCAAGAATTGAAAGCAAATTGTAGATGATGTGAAATGTACCCATCCTCACAGCTACACCTTGGTGCAATTCCTTGTTTTTTCACAAAAATTCCATGACTTTTACATATAGTGTTTGGTCGAATACCAGCACCACATGTTGAACATGTAAATCAGCCATGATACTTTTACTTCTCTTCAGAATCTCAGCAGATGTAGCCATTTCAGTTGCTGCTGCATTAATGGTAGCTAAATATCCTACTGAGTCGCTCATGATTTCCAGACCTTTACGAACAGTAATATGAAACAACTATTTCCAATAAATTAAAATGAGGCACAGAGAGGTTAAGAGATGTGGTGAACAGCAACAAGATGAACATAGTACTGACATTTAGTATTAGCAAAATCAAGTCTTATTTTGGAAGCCATAATCAATTTTTCATACAAGTCATATTTATACACGGAAAGTAATATTCTAAATTGCACAAAAATGCTTTTATCTGATTCACTGAACTGAAAAATGTGGGTGTAGACACTAGCATCATCACAATAAATATATTGGCAGTATCTCTGAAACTGAGATTTCATGGTGGCCATCTTTAAAATAATGGTCAAAAAGGTGCTATCATGCTTTTCCCAGCTCTACAGTAATAGACCTTCCAAAAAGTCATAAACAGAATTTGCCCCTAATTTGGTACCGGAATAATGTTCAGCTCATGCACTAAAAACAATGAATATGTCTTGTCTAGTACTTAGATTAGACATTGAGAAATACAATGAAAGCCTAAAGACTCGATATGTAGGTATAAACCAAGTCAGGAACAAGAAAATATAGATAATAAAACTTCTTAATTTAATGATGCAAAAAAATATGTACCTCACTAATTTGTTCAAACAAATTAATTTATAAGTCAAAGTTATAAATAATTCTTATGTATCCAAGAGGATACTAGAAAGTGTGGATTTTTTTTTATGAAGCATATCTAATTAAAACTGAGGTCAGTTAGGGTTTAGTAGAAATTTAAATATACTAGGAAGTGATAATAACCTTATAACATTGATTAGACACCAAAAACAATTTGTAATAGTTGTATACAATGTAACAAACAGACAATTGACTCATTTTTTCTCAGCATAAAAAAATTAAGGTGACCAGGCTATTGAATTCATTCTTTACCTTGTAATATTTTAAATTGTTAACAAAGTAAATGCACCTAGAAAAGAAACTACATTCATAAGACTCTAAAAAAAAACAAAAAAAAAACAAGTAGATACAACTGAGATGTCGAAAAAATTTATTATCAAAGTACATCAAAAACATGTATCAAAAAGTTACTTTTAAATGATAAAACTATAAACGTATAATATAAGTGTATATATGTGTATATATGCTATTTGCATACACACACACACACACAAACACACACATCAAATATTTATATTAATTTAGAAAATGCTAAAATCTTACTTTGATATCAAAGAACAAAGTTTAATGTTATAAATTGTTTGTTTCTTTTTCAGTATGAATGGATAGAAAAACATATGGGTAATGAATGGGCTGGCAAAATCATTTTAACTCCAGATAAAACTGTGGTTAATGGACATCTACTTATTGATGACAAAACTAATATAAAAGGTTGGTCTTTTGGGATACATTTAAGTAAAGTAAATTGATAATGGTTTGTTCAAGTTTATAATGCGTTTAATTTACTGTGTTTAATCAGTTAAACATGCTAACACAGTATTCATGATTTTTCATGTAGTCATTTTTCCAACATCTCTCTTCATGTAAGCAGTTTTATTACTTTAACAACAGATGTGCCAAACAATGAAAGGATTTTCTCATTTAAATTCATAATGAAAATATGCAAATTACTGAAAACGTTTTACAAAATGGTTTATGACTCGTTTGACGCAGCATGTGGATCCTCACATTAAACCAACCTTGTGTCAAATAGTTCCTCGTGGGGTGGCAAATGAATCTAATATTTTTAAAAAGTACATTTTAAAACCAAAATATTGGTATTAAAAAAAAATAAGACTCATGTTTGAGCCCTTATCTACTGAATGTTTCTCAGTGTTAATATATAATCCTAACTCAATTTATTCAAAAGCTAGTATTAATGAAAGGATGCTAAACTCAGTTATTTTTAGAAGCATACTTTATTTAATAGATTAATAGAGAAATAAACACATGCTCTCAATATTGGTTTGAAAGCTTTAAAAGAAATGCTATTAATATTAAAAATAAGACACCTGTAAACTGCAACTTCATGTTGCTTGTCATTAAAGTGATTCAGTGGTTAATACTTGTGTTATAGCTCTCATCAATTCACTATTAACAATTGACTAAAGTTATTTCTTATATAATTGAATTTTTGATATTATTCTAATCTATATTAAATCTGATTTCCTACCATTTCCTAGTCAATGTTACAAGTTTATAATAATTATACTGTTAATCAATTATAAAATTCCCTGTTTTTATATTTATTATTATATTATAAATATTGTTATTGTACTTCCATATCATCGCCTTAGGCAACATCTTCTGAACCCACAAATTTTTTTTGCAATTTTAATTGCTTCATATTTTTCTTTCTTTTGCCTATGACTTGCAAAATTACTTGATTACAAAAGGCACAAAGGTGATTCTGGCCTTTTGAAATTTATAGTTGAAGAAAGGATGTCACCCTTTGGATTTATTTTTTGGCTTATATTAATTTCATTTATTTAAACAAGAAATCAAGTTGTCCTGCTCTGAAGATGACATGAATAACTATCAAAATATTAACAAAACATTCTTTATAACTAAAAAATCTTTGTTAAATATTGAGTGTTGTTATCAAAACATTCCAATACATAGAGAATGAAAAAAGAATATATAATATTAAGAAATTATAATTAACAATTTTTATCTTTGTTTTTCAGGAGTGATCAAAAAACCTATTTGGGAACACGTGCTGTTTACTGCCTGCCATAACAAGAATACAACTTTACCTGCAAGAAAGAAACGCCTGGACTCTTGGACTGATGAACAATGGAAAGCATTAATAGAAGAGTTTAAAAAGAAATTAGAGATTTAAAAAGAGAAAAGAAAATGTAAACCAGGAATTGTTCATGATCAGTATTAAATCATTCTGGTAAAATAAGTCAATTTATAATACTGGAATTTCATTAATGATTTTTCTTATATTTCTGTTTTAATTTCAAATTCTTCATTTAATTTTTTAATTTCAAAAGGAAATGTACTTAATTTAAGTTAAGTAATGTATTTATCACATTTTAGCATAATGAATATTCAATCAATTAGTATCTATATTTTTATTAATATATACAATGATTAAAATTAGAAAATTCAACATTAATATTTTTAATGTTGAATTATTTTTTTAATCAATCTATTTTAGATTGTATTTGCTGTTAGTACATTTAGAATATATGAATTTACAGAATATCAAAAATGCAAAAGATTTAGAAATCTTACATCCAAGCAGAATCTGTTTTATATTTGTTATTGAATTAAAAAAAAAAAATACAGTGGACTTTTTAAAATCTGAACTGTCAAATAAACAAACTCAATTTGCCTCATTTAAAATGGATAGAAGATTGTTCAGTAAAAGTTGGCTGCAATTTAGATGTAAATTCAATATTTGAAGTTGATATGGCTTGACTAAGTCTTATATATATATATATACTATATCATTTGTAATGTTTTTAGCACCTACTTAGTTTAGAGTAGCAACACATAAATTATACCATTTTATGCAGATGGGTTTTGGGTTATGTATGCAAAATAGGAAAGGTGTATCTGGTATACACTCTTAAATATTGAAGAAAAATGTAGCATAACATGTTTTGTGTGACACTAGCTTTTATATATAGATATGTACAAGCTTTTAGTTTAGGAAGAACAAATAGAAAAATGCATTAAAATTGTATGCTTAATGTATCAGAGACATTGTAAAACTAATTCCACAAAAATTTAACTTAACAATGGAAACAATCCAGAGAACAAAGACACATTTTACTTATTAGATCAAATATCTTACAGTAATGAGCACCAACTAAAAACAGCACCCTGTGTCAAGCAAATTTTTTTTTAATTCTAAAAAAAAAAAAAAAGAAATCAATGCATTCAATTAATACCATTAATATTGATTTTTAACATAAAACAAACACTTTTTATGGAGGATATTTTTTAAGGAAAATATACTTTAAAAAATATTTTTTGAATAAATGATATTTAAAATCATTTTAAATTCTGGATATTATGACTAATTTCCAACAAGTCTTAGCAAAATCCGCCGATAATCTCCACTGCAGTCACTCTAAAATAAAGAAAGGAAAAAAAAAAAGTTAGTATTTAGAGAAATTATATTTTCAGAAGTGCATAAAGAACTAAAGAAATTACTCATAAAATATGTATACAAAGGTAATTTTACTTGTAAAATCTTTTTGAATAAGAAATTAAACTTTGTCTGCCTAGGGAAAGGATATCAGTTTGAATGATTGAGAAGAGACTAGAGATTGTTTTAATACAGTAGTCTGGAAACTTAATTGCTAATGGAATTCTATTATATTTCATGTAGCTATCAAAAACCTTTCTATATTTTTTTCAAGGTTGAAAGCAATGATTTAATCAAGATTGTTAATTTATTAAATACCTGTTGAGCTCTATGAAAGTACACTAAGAATTGTGATTCCTAACAATTTCATTGTAAATGATGAATCAGCATTTTGGGAATATGGTGAATTTTTTCAAGAGTGTTCCATAAATGTTCCCTTTGCCAGACTTGACTTATTACAAATAAATCAAAAACAGTTTATTAAAAAAAATTACTTTAGTTTTAATATTTGGGAGTAATTTTTCAGACTTACTAACAAAGCTTTTCCAATCAACAAGAGAAAAACCATTAGAATGCGATTTGAGGAAACCTTTTATATTCAATTGTATTTTGTATTGTTTCATAAAAATTAAAAATACAAAAGGTTTTGTCATTGTTATTTTTACCATTTGCTGCTCTTATCTTCTTTCTCTGTTTGAATGTTAAATGGAAAGTTCTAGTTTTATAAGAAAAATAAAAGCTAGATTACAAATGTAGTGTTTTGTGAATATTTAGAATAGAATTCTGGATCTATTTGTTTATATATAAAAATTCAACCATTATATATTAGAATTTGAAATGTACTTGGTAAACAAAATATTTCTATTAAAATGAAAATACAATTAAAAGAATTGAATAACTAGAGCAGTTTGACCACTTAAATGATAATCCTTTTTTTTCCTTTTCTAACCTTAGAAGTAGATAAAGATTTTAGCAGCAACAATACAAATTTTGGAACCCAGTGAGCTTCTTTTACGTCTATTTTTCTAGAGTAAAATCAATTGGGATATATTGCAAATTGCCTACTGCAAACTGAAATTCAAACATTTAGCTATTTGAATAATAAATGACGCATACCTGTATCATTGCATCCAATGTTTTTCCATACATCTTTTGAAATTCTTCTTTAATCTGTTTCATGTCAACTTCACATCGACTGATTATAACTCTAATAAGAGTTGAATCATCTGTACCTGCTCCCTGGAAATAAATACAATAAGATACAAATGAAATCATGTCAGGAATGCTTTATTATTTTGATTTTATTCATGATTCATACAAAACAGGTTATTATGAAATAATTATATTTAAAATATTTCTTTACATTTTTGTTTTTCACTGGCTTACAGGACTAGAGCATCATGAATTTTATAAGAGCTGTACATTCTTATAAAGAAATGATTTATTTCTTTTGTTTGTAGCACTAATGATGGAAGTTATTTGAGAAACAATTTTAAAAAATAATTAAAACATTATTACAAGTTAACACCAAAAGATTTTGATAAAGTCAAATGTATTGTCAAGCCACTGGTTTCATAAACATGAATCTGAAAATTCTTTAGTCATCACAAATGAATGATCTAAATTAGTAATATTTTTAATTTATACCTACTATGTTATAGTCAGATCATTTAATTTAAAATTGTTTAGCTATACACCAAATGGCACTGACAAAGATGGAGGGCTGGGTTATTGGTGAGATTGACTTTAACCACTTAAATAGATTATTTCAACTGAGTCTCTCTTGGGGATATAAGAAGCAAATTAATTCTCATTAATATGACCAGTAGTGGTTATAAATATAGTTTCTCAAATGTAATTGTTATAGTGCTAGTGAGATTTAGTGGATGACACTTAAAACTATTTAAAATAAATGGAGTATACTGAAATTAAAAGGCAAACCCAAATGAATACTTGAAATTTAATTTTTACAATGCAATCTCTAATATCCCATTCACTAATTATCATAGATTTAAAACTATAAATGAAAACAAATAATTTCATCGAACTAATATTCCTGCTTCCAAGCAGTGTTGTCAGATGTCTTTTGATGCACAAGACCAAATTTGTATGGTCTTTGGACCAAATTAAGTAGCTTCAGTACCAAAATAATCAAATAACTTACAATCCATCATCAGAGTAAGCTTGCAGGAAAAATGGATTAAAATACATATTTTTTATCTATTGTTCATGTATATTTATGTTGTATCATAAGGGATTGTTATCTTTTGTAAATCTTTCTTCAGTACCAAATAGCTTTGTTCAGTACCAAATTTGCTCAATTTTGGTTGTGAAAAATACCAATCCTGCTTTCCAGTGAGTAACAAAATATAACCACCATATTGAATGAAAATTCATGAAGATTCAAAGGAAAAAAAAAAAAAATTTTTATTCTGTATTCTTTAAAATAATGATGCTTGTAGTTATTTACTAAGCTTAGCTTAGTTTGGCACAAGGATATAAGTATGAGGCACCCAGTGAGGATTGAACTCACTACTCAGTAGTAATGATCTGCGAGACCGGGTTGCAAACCATTACTTCATGATGAGGCACTAAATATACTAGATATAAAATAGGGGATGCTTTAAGTCAATGTGACAAAAGGCGATCAAATATTGAATCATACACACCAAGCATAGGAAAATTAAGAAGAAATCCAAAATTTATAAGTTTTAAAAGGAAATAAACATTACCTTCATCGAGGCATACAGGCGTTCAGCAAAATAACCAGGTTTGTTTTGAGAAACTTTCACTGAAATAAAAGCAATGATAAAGAATGTAAAGATGGTGATCAACTTATTGCGCTAATTAGCTATGAAAAGAATTTCACAGCCAAAATATATTTGTAATTTTCATTTGTTCTTATTCTAAGCTTCAAAAATTTGAGTGAGATCTGGAGAAAAAGAAAATGTCAATGAAAGGGGAACTCGAATATGGTCCTGCTTTCTACATCCAAAAATGTTTTTATAATCAAGTATCTATGAAATATTTAATACTTTGAAACATTCATTAAGTATTGACCACTACTAGTGATGTACCGGAATATCAATGCAGTTGGATATCCAGGAGCTGACAGGTTCACAGACAACAATTCAGCGACAGCAAATTATCGAGATGTAAAATTCATCGAGATACAATTCACCGACATGGTTAAGAATTTACTAGAACAAAAATATATTAAAGATTTAGCAATCGTTCAGCAGGGGCTCATGCTGTTTTCAGCTATTTATGTACTTCTCAAACTTTTGACGAAAAAGTGATACATGACAAGAAAAAAAAGTTAAAAACTTGTATAAGAATTACTTTTATTGTACAAAATATTTATCCCAAAATGTTTTTATAATCAAGTATTATTCGTAAAGAAATGAATGGAAAATTTTTCATTCTACAAATTATATTTTTCATGTTTAGAAACGGAGATGAAAATGGAATGGGCCCTCTGCCAAACAATTGTTAAATCTTTAATATATTTTCGTTCCAGTAAATTCTTTTTAATTCTTAACCTTTTTGTAAGTTTAAAGATCTCAGTAAATATGTATGTCAGTGAATTGTATATCAATGAATTTTACATCTCAATAAATGGCAGTAATTTGCTGTCAGCACCGGATATCCAACCGGATTGGTACATCACTAACCACTACTACAGCAATACCTTGAATAGTGCGGTTTTGACAAGTGCAGGTTTTGATGTAGGACAGTAGAGAAGGTATTGCTGTACAAATTAATGTAACTAAGACATTAAATTATAAAAAGATCTTGAGCAATTCGGTTTTGAACAGTACAGAATATTTTAGAACAAATTAACTGCACTATTCAAAGTATACCTGTAGTTATTTACCTGTAAATATCAGAGAATTGGAGAAAGGATTAAATTGGTACTTACCAATTGACAACATTCCACTTTTCAAATCACCCGACATTTCATTTGCAATAACCTGTTGCATGTCACGATTATAAAGACGCTTATATGCATCAAATACTGCTTTCAACTGTGATGAACTTTGAGTAGCAAAAATAGCATTGAACTGTGATTCATCTGTGCCCCACTGATGTTCTCCTGCTTCATACAATCTCTTAAGAAATATCAATAAAATAGATAAGTTGCAAAGTATTGTTATTACAGATGGGGAAAATACATTTCTTTATAAGGAAAACATCCAAAAGTGATCACAAACACCATTATTCATTTTTGACTACTATTTTCCTTCATCTTAATTTTTTTTGTTGCTTTTTATCATGACTTAACTCAAGTGAGTAAACAGCATGAATTGGAAATGAAGAATAAGCTGCCAGTGAGATTCGAACTCAAGCCCTTTTGGTTTTTACCACCTGAGCTACAAGAACTTGACAGAAGATCAAATCTAACCCTTAAAACTACTCTCTATTCCCGATCTGTTTGTTTTCATTTCTGTACTAGCAGTATCTTAATAAGATGGAAGAAAATAATAGTCAAAAATTAATAATAATGATTTGAATACTTCATCTAATAAAAAATAATAAAAGATAATTGCTTTCCTAATAACATTTTTAAAAAGATGATAATTGCTTTACTAATTAAAAATAAAAAGATAATTGCTTTACCGATACTTAATATACAGTTTAATATCCCAAATTGGCAATATGTTTTTTTCTTGAAAATCACTGAATGTCTTTTTTTTTAAATGTTCTATTGAATTTAGATAATTTACTTGTTTTCAACTGTTGGATGGAAGAAGATATATGAAATGATATTTTGACAATTAGAGCATCAATTGGTGGTTATTGAATCAAGAAATGTATTGTATTTACATACCTTGGCATCCTGTTCTGCTCTTTGCTGATCAACATTTTGATTTTCTGACCGGCCACCCTAATACAAAAATATGAACATTATTTCATCTATACTAATGAAGATATGTTTGTTAGCTATCCGATAATCAAAAAAAAAATGTTTTTCTTGAAATTGGACTGACCTGGTATTTCTGAGCTCTCAATTAGTTGATCCTATGGCATTAATTTCTTAGTGCCCCAATTATTTTATCTGACATGCATCACTAAAAACATACCCAACTTATATATAGGATGAGAGACACGTTTTCAATTTTCTGCTTGTGTAACATTGTGTTATACATATCAAAAGTTAAAACTACTTCAAAGCCACTAGCTAAAGTTCCTTACTTTTACTAATCTAAAAACTACAGTAAACCCTCAATATAAAGAATTTTGGCCTAACTCGTGATTCCATCCAAACTGACGTCGTTTTTACCAAACAAAGTTCGATACATGCAGCAAACACGTAGGACAATAACAAACTTTTTTCTTATTTACATGTGGACCATATAAATGCAGCAAACACGTGGATCATAACAAACTTTCTTATTATTATTTACTGAACAAAGTTCGATAAATGGGAGAACGAATCATCAATGGTGCACATGCCAAGACTGGATACGATGGTGTGAGGGAAATCTGGCACATGCATGTGTGGTTACGGTTTAATCTCCTTGGATACTCGTTCGCATCAACACATTTTTCGTTCTGTGCGTACCGCATTGATTCTTTTGCGTGCATTTCTGCCATGGCTTCTAAATGT
>VCCN01000158.1:2426207-2444933 GCA_006491835.1 Architeuthis dux | reverse complement strand
AGCAGCAGCAGCAGAGGAGTGGGGTATGAGGGATCCCCGCAGCAGTGGCACAGGCTGTCACTGCCCCTAATGCATTGAGAGAATGCAAAGTCAAAGTGAATCATGACAGACTGTGGCACCAGCATCTCTCTGCAATTGGATAAGCCTACCATTGTCTCAACACTGTTCTGTGGGGATTGAACTTGCAACTCTTTCTCCACACTAATCAAACTCACTAGCAAGTGGCCCAGGGTTTCAAAGAAACCTTGAAACATCCTTTATTTACATTTAGGCAGCTCGTTTAGCAGTTGCTCACACTGACGCCAAACAAATATAGGTTCCCAACTAATTAAATGTCTTTATAATTATCATATATATAAAGAGATAGAGATGGAGAGAGAGAGAGAGGTGGGGGCATTAAAAAATTAATGCAAATAAAAAATTTAAACTAAATTCAGTGTGGTCAGAATTGAAAAAATATATAGATATAGATACGCATGGGTAGGTGGATGGGTATGCACGCCATTAAAAAAAAACAAAAAAAAAACAATGTAAAAAAGTAAATTACAGGCCATTAATAAAATAAAATTATCATAGCAATTTTTCATGTTGACTAGAGTTAAATTAGTCAACAATTTTAAAATGTAATTTTTATGATACTTGAAAACGGCAATACAAGATTTGTTTATTTCTTCAATTGGATTTTTTATTGTGCAAATAAGAATAGATATCCCAAAATTAATTTTTTAAGTTAACCCTTATAGCACTGCCAGGCTGATTTATCGGACTTGATAACATAGACACTACAAAACACTACACTGGCAATATATCGGCTTAAATAAAAATTAAATAAATAAAAATAAAAATGAAAAAATGTAAAAAACTTTTTTTTGTCTATATAGTCAAAAAGGCCATAGCTAAAACAATACAACTCAATTATGGTTGGTGAACATACAAGCAAACTTCTTACATTACATGTAATATTAAAAAAGAAAGTAACATTTGAAAAAATTACTATTTTATCTAATTATGAAAATAAAATGAATATCTATAGTGTTGAATAAAATAAGTACTTTCCAAGCATTAGTAACAATAAACCCTATTTTCTTTGCCAATCTCTTTTCCAAAAATAACTGCCTTTGCTTCATCTTTTTATTCATTGGTAATCATCTCAAATATTTAATCAACTAAAATACAATGGACAGATTACAAACTTCATAATGTCAGGCTTATAAATCACGTGATTAAACATTTACATAAATTGTATCTTTTTTTAAAAAAATGTTTATAAATAGGTTTATTATTTTTTAGTCAGTACTTGAGATAATGAATACAAGCCTGCCATTCTTTTTGCAATCTGATACTTAGGAATAAGATGAAATATGATACAGTTGACACTCTTACACTACCATCTTGAATTATGGTAAATGTACCTTGGGAGAAGCACTATATTTTTAAACATCAACTCAACTCTTCACTGGCAGCCAGGGTCGGCCGGGACCAATTCAAAACATTTTTTGTAGGGCCCCAATGTCTGTAGAATCTTAGAGATTTAAATAAACTTTTATTATAGACTTTAAATTTCTATGACAGAATGCAAGGCAACCAAAATGTGCTTAAAAATTTCAGAGGAATACATTTTTATGGTGTTCTATAATTAATTAACATATTTAATTCCTGTGGTTTATTACTTCAGACATGTGAGGGAGAAGTATTGAATGAATAACAGTTATAGTGAAGGTTGAGTTCCTCCCATTTAAGCATAAGCATAAGCACCCACTCTTACCCTTGTTCATTACATTGCAAGGGTGGGTGGGGAAGTAGAAGAAAAAGGACGAGAGAAGCAAGGAACCAGTAGAAGCTGTAGCCTTTGCTCTGTTCACGCTCCGGGTAAAGTGGGTAAAGGAGAGTCGTATTGCTGAGGCCCGAGCATAATGGTCATACATACGAAAAAGCAGAATAATATACAGGATTATGCCTTTATAGACAATTCATTAGTAGCTAGTACCATTCCTGATGAACACAACCAATATAGTGTTTTTGAATGATTTTTAAAAAATATGGTGTAGTAGTAAACCCAATTAAATGCCAAAGATAGATGCTTGTCTATGGAACCATACAATGCCTAGTCACTTAATTGTAAGAGATTCAAATACCTTTATAAATCCAAGTTCTTGCATAGATCATTTACAGCAAATAAAGTCAGATTTTTCTCTTGGTCATCTTGCCATTGCTAACTTTCCCACTACCTTTTAATCCTGCTTTTGCCCTTATTTGTTTGTGGCATTATCATTCTTGTATTTTACTGCTATTTTACACCAGTGAACAATTCTGTGCCAAAACAGGCTCCCAGGATTTTGCGCCAATTTTCTTATACAAATTTTCCCTCCAAAAAGTTTTAACTATTGGAAAAGCTCAAATATCTACATTAAAATAATATTCAACCAATCAGAGCCCAACTTCCTAAACCCTTACCAGGAGCCGATATTTTTCTTATATAAATAACCCTCACAATGTGACTGGAGTGGGAGCTTCAAAATTACACATTTCTACACCCATCCTGTATAACCCCGCAACACTCTTCTTACATGTTGGGATATTTTGCCTATCGTACAAGTGTGTCAATCTTTCATTATAGCTTGATAATTAAATGTTGTTATATTTTATTCATCTAAGCTGTTGTGTTTTGTTGTATTCATCCACTTTTTGTAAATTTACCTTTAAATTTCTACATGTTCCTCATGTAATATGTAAAAAAAGCCGAACTACTCCTAGACCAGTCCAAGAAAATGATAGACTTTGAAAATATTCTACCATGAAAAGTTTTAAAAATACAGAATTAAATATTTAACTAAAATTGAAAATAATAATCATTATACATCAAAACCACTTACTGTTGATTGGGATATAAGTAATCGTCTAAAATGTCCTGATGTTTCACTTTTCAACCAATGCTCCAAACTTTTCCCTGTAACTATAAGAAATATGTAAAATGTTACTTATTTTTACATAGTAGTATGTAAATTATTAAATTAAACCGTTGGAAAGAATAAATAAAGTTTCCCTTTAATAAGGAAAAAAAGTTATCTATAAAGATAAATGAAAAAATCAAGTATTATTGATAAATTCTTTTAAAAATTACTCCTACCAAAGAAAACTTGGAGTTATCTCCCATGTTGCTTTTGGCTCATTAGCTTATGCATGTTGACACAAGATATTTTATCAAACTCAAAAATACACAAAAGCATTATGGACAGTTTTTAAAATCTTGAAAAAGAAACTTTTTTATTTCAATAGTTTTGAGTAATAAATATCAATTTGTCAATATATATTGTGCAGCATTCAACATCTTTGAGTAGATTATTTTGTTGTATTCCTTTATTTCAATATTTATATAAGAATTTTGGGTATCATTCTTGCTGTTAATTTTGCTAGAATATTCCAAAATGTTTTGAAAAGATGGCCTAAAAAGCCCTCCATAATTTATTTTGATTCAAAAATCTTTATAGCTCAATACATTTTTATTTTCATCCTTGATGACATCTTTCTGCATTTTAATCTAACGCTTTTTTTAACTTTTCCTCCGTGATGTATTTCTTTTAATGATCAAACATTCAAAGTA
Source organism: Architeuthis dux (assembly GCA_006491835.1). Classification (NCBI taxonomy): domain Eukaryota; kingdom Metazoa; phylum Mollusca; class Cephalopoda; order Oegopsida; family Architeuthidae; genus Architeuthis; species Architeuthis dux. The sequence goes on along the minus strand of VCCN01000158.1, from coordinate 2,441,332 downwards.
ATGAAAACTAGAGTTATTTTTCCATATTAAATAGGAGTAAAAAAAGAACAAATACACCAGAGGTATATTTTAATTACTTTTTTTAATTACATCACCAAAATGTCCTGCATTTTAGGGGTAATAAAATCAAGAAGCTTAAAACATATCATTTTATTTTGGTAAACTTTGAAAGTTATTTACAGCATTGTAACAAAATGAAAAAAAATCTGTTCCAGTTCATTCTAAAAAATCTAAAGACATTTTTTTGCAATATTTTTTTATCTTAAACTTTAGATAGATTTTGGTATTTCTTTTATCATTATTTTTCTCTTTTCACATCCATAATCATTATTAATAACTTTTGTGTCATGTTTATGAATTTTATTGAAATCTGCTTTAGTTGTTCTGAAATAGGGTCATAACGATTTTTAGTTATCAAAAGATATCTGTTGATTTTATGAGTCATTTACATTATATCTTTATTTTTATAATATTATTGTTTGCAAAAAGCAACTCATGTTTCATGTCTCTTTTAATAGGCTTAAAGGCTACAAAGTATAGAGTATTATTTAAGTAAAATAAAGTAAAAAACAAAAAAAACACCACTAATGATGATGAAGATGAAGAAGAAGAAAATTTGTCTATGAAAAATCAAAGTATGAATAAACTGTAAACGGATATGAGTTTATCAATAACTTACTTTGCTTAAAACAATCACTTGTTTCCCTAATTTCTTTATTTGTCCGTGAACACATAATTTCAATTAGCACAGCCTCATCCGTTCCAAGACCCTTCAAGAAAACAAATTATACTTTTAAGGGGAAAAAAAAAAAAAAAAAGACAAGAAATTTTCATATAATGAAAAATCTAGTTTTACCAAAGTTTCTCATGCTGAACTTATGTTCTTACATGTAATTCTCTCTAATAAATTGGAATAAAATAACAGAAAGTAGTAAGTAATCTAAATTGGAATAAAATAACAGAAAGTAGTAAGTAATCTAAATTTGTATAAAACAAACAAGACTATCCTCATTATTATTTCTAGTTTTCAAGTTCAAACTGAATAATTGAAAATAGCCTAAAGAAAGTTCAAATATGAATCAGTTCAAAAGAAAAAATTATTCATATCAGAATACTTTTTAAATCAAGTAAATCAAAATTCAGTAATGGAAAAATTCACAGAGCATAAAATATTACCTGCATAGATCTTTTTAGCTCCATAGCATCATACATGGCTGGTGCGTATGTGAGACCAAGGATGACATCTTCAAACCTGCCAGATAATTCACTTTTCAACTCTTTTATCAGGTCCTTAAATACAAAATAAATAGTATAAATATATAAAATTAGGAGGTTTCAGCCCCACCCCCACCCCCCCAAAAAAAGAAGTGTCAATAAAATATTTTTCATTAACTGAATAATATAATTTGAAATTATACTTTTAAAATAAGATTTGTTTTGTTTATAGTTTTGAGAAGGGTGATAAACATTCAAAGAGTTTTTCGGACGATTGAACACCTTGTTGTTTGTTTTGTTAACACAATGTTTTGGCCAATCCATTCTCCGGCCTTCTTCAGTTGTAATATCTGAATGTGATGGTGGTAAACAGAGGTTTTTCTCCAATGGAAGCAACGCTTATAATGTAGGATACAGGTGTTTTTGTTTGTTTCCATACCTTGTCAGGCTTGTATTTCCTTACCTTGTCCCTGTTGAGTAGTGGAAGCCACATCAGGTTGAACTCTGCATATGTACAAGTCAGACAGGTGGCTACCACCATTACATTCGGATAGTACACCTAAAGAAGGCCGGAGAATGGATCGGCCAAAATGTTGTGTTAACAACACAAACAACAAGGTGTTCAATTGTCCGAAAAACTCTTTGATGATTTGTTCTGATAAATTATTTACAATTTTATGTTTTCTATGTAAAAATGACAAGACAATTTTATATTAGAGATAATGTACAAAGTTGTGTTAGCTTTTCTTTAAGATGAATATATTAACTTGTAGAAAATATCTTTTTACACAACTTTAAATTTAATCAAAAAAAAATTCACCTAAATCACCGATTTTTGCTATGGAAGATCATATGCATAAATTTCATTTGCTTTAAAAAAATTTGAAAATAAAATAAAAATAAAAACTTTGCTTTCCGGATTTCTTATTCAGCATAGAAATTATATATATTTATTCATATCAATAATCTGTGTATTAAAAATAATAATTGAATAATTAAGATTTGCAGACTCAAGGATGTGCATTTTTGTAAAAAAAGTTAAAACTATGTATTTACTTTGTGTAAAAAAATAAATACATAGTTTTAATTTGATCAAAAGTTTATTTAATCAAAACAACAATTAAAGGTTTATGCAAAAATCAAGAGAAATCAAACTTTTTTTACAAAACATAAGTAACAGTATTTTTTTCGTGAAACAAAACAATTTTTCTCCAAAGAAACCAGTTTTTAAAGCAGATGTTTACGCGTATAATATTCTGTAGTGAAAATCGCCAATGGTTTAAATTGCTGAAAACGTGCGAGGTACGTTCGACAAAAATTGGCCAAGATTTGTTTCATTCTAATTTAATCATTTAATTATTTAAATAAATAATTTTTTTAAAAAGAAGGGTTTTCTTTCTGATAAAGCCACCCCTACACACATAAACCTTAAATCATTGAAAGTGAAAAATTAGCTATATAACAGAAATACACATATGTAAATAATACTGTCATTATTGTAAATAAATACTTATCAAAAAATCCTTTTTTTCTATAAGTCTTAAACACAATATATTGTAAATATTAAATCTTATCGTAAATAAATACTACATTTAATAGATTGCCACCTTTTTCTTCTTAAGTCATAAACATTGCACTAATAAAAAAAAAAATAAAAAATAATCAGTGTTTTCGTAAATAATAAAATACGAAAGAATGGCCGGTTGGGTAATTTGAATTGTCTTCCTTTGTTTTTCAAACTAATAAACAGTCAGGAAGATCATAAGCTAGCCTAGTCATGATTCAGCCAATCAACGTTCAGCAAATTGAACTTCGGGAAAGTGATTTTCAGGAAGATGAATGCCTCACATTACTGATATATCTTAAAATTTTAAATTCTCATTGTAACTTTTCAGCATAAATACTGCTGTAATTTTTAATAAATAACACAAGGATAAAACAAAAATCATTTAAGACTTCAAAAATCTTTTTTGAAAAATTTATATAGCTTTTAATTTTTAAATATGAAAATTCCTGCTGTTGTTACAAAAAAAAAACTAGAATTCAAATTTGTCTGGTGGTGATAAAGTTCTCAAAAATTGTAGACAATAAATACAGCAGAGAAACTCCACAACAAAGTGCACAAAACAAAATCACACTAGATTTGGCAAATAGGATTTCTTGAATTTATTTACAACAGAAGAAGACTGAGAGTAGCATTACTCTAAATGCTATTGTCAATTGGACTGCTGAAAGACATTTTACCTTTTTCTGACACAAAGCAAATACCTTCTATATAATGAAATATGAAAACTACTTTTCATATTTCATTATATAGAAGGTATTTGCTTTGTGTATACATTACTTTCATCCATATATTGTCTGCAAAGATATACTCCATATCAAAAAGGTGAACATTACAAACATAATCTACCATAACTTTGCATAGTCTACTAATGAATTGCTATTATTATATAATTGCTTTTTCATTTAGCACTGCAATGTATTTTAGCAAGAGTAATTTGAAATCTGTTTATGTGATTTATATTTTGAATAATTGTGCTTTTTTAACATCATGTTTTACTATTATATAAAATAATTTAATAGAAATGCATGAAAATCTAAATTTCTAAATGGCAATATGCAAGTAGAATAACAATGTAACAAAGCTAACATTATACAAAAGGATAACATTTTGAAAACATACCTTTCCAAAGATAGTCTTGAACATTCTCACAATATCTTGTCGCTGAGCATTTGATCTACTTCCTAATACATCAATAATGGCTTTTTCATCAGTGCCTAGGAAAGATGACAATAGAGAAGTTCAATTAGTTTTAAGTTATAAAAATTATTCTATAACAAATTTGTATCTGAAAGTATTTAAGAGAAAGAAATTTGACTCAATTATTGCCCTGAAGCAATCATTGATGGTCAATATATTATTTAAAGTTATTTTGCAAAGTTACAATTTAACTGAGGTTCAATATTGTTCTTATTTCACTGTATACAAGGGAAAAAATATACCAAAAGGTATTTTGTTCATAAAATTACTTGAAGTTAATCTACTGTACTGTATTCACCAAATCACATTAAAAAATGTAAACATTATAATGCCTAACCTCATCCACTTTAATCTGCAATTATTTACCAGGTGAGATCAAAGAGAGACTATTATTTCTATGAAAATAAATGGATTATTCTGGTTAATTCATACTTTTAAGTGTTTCTTAGTTTTAGTGGGTTTAAAAAATAAAGTATTAAATCAGAACACCGTGAAAATAGGATTGGACAAGCCAGATCTAATCAAAAGTATAAGTTGTTTTTATTTAGTGAAAAAGCAAAATCATGACCACTTCTGAATTTGTATTATTATTTTGAGCTGATCATTAAACTCTAACCAAAGAAAGGTCACCTAGTCTGCTCCCTTAGTGACTATAGTGTTACATGCTGGACAAAAATACCAAACTTTCAGGGATGGTACTTGAGGTGATTATATTTTATATTTTCAATGGATCCAAGAAAAATTATTGTTATTACTGTAGTGGTAGCCATTTTCCAAGATAGCCACCACAAGAATCCTACAATACATGGAAATGTGAAATAATATCTGATTAATCCGATACCTATCCACTAATTTGTCCCTGAGAATTTAAAAGATGATCTTATTTTTAACCTAACATGAACATGAACAAGGTGACTTCCAAAAGGTCATTTTAATGTAATTTATCCTTTTACTACCGACTCCTGTAAGTCACTCGTATCTCATAATTAGAAAGAATTCTACAGGCAATAGAAATTTAATGAAATATTTTACCAATTATCGTGCATAGTGTGCTTTGGCTATGAAAGTATTAATGTCATTATCATTCCATATATGATAAAGTTGTGTTGAAAACAAGATCAAAACTTTGCTACAATTACCAAAATAATGCAAACCAACCTCTTAAGCCAACCTCTTAAGCTTAAAAATAACATATTGGATATTAGTTACACATTTTTATTTCCCAAGGTCACTGTAAGATCATTGTACATATGAGTATTGTTAGCACCTTAAACATTACATGTTTTACAAAACCTGTCAAATGAAGTTCAGGTCTGATAAAGTTCACATCTGCAAGTGCATAATTATGTACAGCTTTGGAGCAGGAGCAGCAAATGCAAACTCATTTACAGGAACACTTGGTAAGAATGGGAACTCATTCCAGCCTCTGCTCTTGTTATCCACACAGGCACCCAGTCTTCTTTGTCATTCTTCCAGCTCCAGTCACTAGGAGATGGAATAGTTGATTGTGGTTGTATACATGATGTTCAGATGTACATCATTGAAACTGTCTGCATCTGCCCCTTACTTCACCAAAACAATCCCAAGTTGACCATGCTGTCTTCTTTGCTTTTCCTCTGAATGCTGATATGTCAGCCCCAGTGAAACTGGAAAACAAGAAATGCCAAGTTTTGTGCAGATTGTTCTTATATCATACATCTTCCTCTCTTTTCCAGTTCCAAAATCAACCACTACCTCCATATCAGGAAATGTGTCATGGAAGTTATAAGAGTGCCCAATAAGTAGAACCAGGATATCTGTGTCTGATGTTCACATTCTGATGTTTTTGTGTTCGCAGTGAAGTATATGCTTCATGTGTACAATTATGTACACATCAGCTTCTTTATATGGTGAATCTTACATTTCAAGACCTGGTCCTTTGTGTACTACAGATTCTTATTGAGTGATGTAGATGTAGATGTATTGGTCTGGTAATTCTGTTCTGGTTTAAAGTTGTCCAAAATCAGAAAAGGATGGTGGGTGTGGTTGATTTTCATGAGTGAAAAATTCAGCCAAATCTATGTGCCTCTGCTGATTTGCAATAAACATCCTTGAGCACAGTGCTACAATTTATTCCCCAGTGATGCCTTTTTGGGGTTTTGATGTTTTAAACAATGGCAGAGAATTTCGTCTATTTGTTGCTTGTACAGTCTTTCTTTGAAAGACTTATATTGCTTCTGTCCAATGTTCTTTACATTCTTGATAGTTGTGATGACAGACTCATCAGTGAAAGAACGTGTATTGAGCACTAGTAATTCTGGCTTCAATTGTAGTCCAAAGATTCATACTTTGTTCCAGAAACTTTCTTTATGTTTGTAATCAGCAGTGCTAGCATTTAAAGTGCAAATTGATTCTTCAAACTTATGAAGGCGTGCTTGCTGTGGCCCAGCTAACATCCACCGATGAAATGCTTGTCGATCATGCGCCTGATCTATAGGCATAAATGAAAAACGTTTTCCCGACTTGTTCACAACTCAATTACTTTCAAATTCAGACTTAGTTTTCTTGGGTAGGAACATCATATCCCTCAGGAGAATGCTTACCCATCTACTGTAATAATAGTGGTCAAGGCTGAAGAAGAACCACATTAGGTTTGAGAGAGCCTCTACATAGAGACTGAAATTCTTCTCCCGAAAAGAGAAATGTTGGATATGACTTCATACAGTTTCTCCATTTCTGGAATGTTTGATTCGTCTCAGCATGAATATAGGCTTGTTATTGAAGTTATGCTAGAACTAAAAAAGTCACCTGGTGAGCATGCCTGGTTCCTGTAATGTGTGCATACAGTAATAATTCTTGTGCTGGGCCACTTGTTGTTATTCCTGCTTCAGTAATTGCAACAAGGCATTCAGCATTCACTTTTCAAGATGAAGGTCACCAAATTTGTTTTGCTACTGCAAATATTAGACAATCACATGCCATCACAGGTACTTGCTGTGGGTTGAGGAAATGTGTTGTTTTCTTGGTGATCTCCATACCATGTTTTATCTTCATTTTACATCAGACTCATACAAAAAGTGTGTGGAAAATATCCAGCCATTTTGAATATCACAAGAACTGGTTGGCAGCCTTAATGTAACTAGGCAAACAATCAGAGGGGACCTTACTGCACATGGGTGAACATACACTCTCCTGTGGTGTTAGTCAGCAATGAGACACCGTTGAGTGGGTTTATATACTATGTGACCGTCGCATTCACAATAACTGAGCTTGTCCATTCTTCATGTCTCATTGGGAGGTTTTTGGTTTATTATGACCTTAAAAGAAATCATAATATTGATGTCAAGACTATGTAATGTATTTTTGTTGAATTACTAGGAGTTCTGGTGTTAGTTTTCTCCAAATTCTTTTATTATTATCGGTATAATAATTGGTAGTAAAATGTGTTATTAATGACCTTGAAATGACTTCTATAGGTCACATGATTCATAGGGGGTTGAAAATAAGCCTACTTTTGGAATCCTCAGGGTCGAGTTAGTAGGTAGATTGTTTTATTTTAGTATTAGATTTTTAGTATTATATTCAAGTTTGTAAGCAATTTTGTTTCCCTTTTTAAACATATTATTCTAATGGCAGGCACCTTGGAAAATGGCCGCCACAGCCATAATATAATTAATTTTAGTTGGATCCATTGAAAATATTATTCTTATACACCTAAGCTATCATCTCTGAAGGTTTGGTAATTTTGTCCATCATGTAACACTCCACCCCTTTTTTTGCACTAAGGGAGCAGAATAACATACCTGGTCAGAATCATTTTCCTCAATTAAGCAACCATTAACTCAAAAGCTAGAGAGTTCCAATCTTGCCACATTAGGAAAAGACATATTTTTCCATAATTCTTGCATAAAAACAAATTCAATTGTTTTTCTCTAGATATTCTTTTAGAATACTATCAATGAAATTGAAATTACTGGATTAAAAAAACAAAAGAAATGGAATTTAAGAAATAAATTAATTTATACCAAATCCTTTCATTGCTTTCCTTAATATTTGGGCATCAGCTTCTGCATTAAATCCAGGATATGGTTTAAGTGTTCCTTCTTCCTAGAAATAAAACCAATTCTTCAGGCAATTTGAGAAAAAACATAAATGATAATTAGCAAATTAAGAAATTTTCTTTCTTTCAACAAAGATTTTAGAGATTTTCAGATTTTAAAATCCTCATTACTATAGAATGTTTGTCTAACCTGAGCGTCAAAGGAAATGCAGGTTTATGGGAGGTAATTAAAAAGATGGCCAGGATATACACAGCACTTCTCAAGCAAGCTACAGTATTTGTTAGTCTCTGACTTGGGATTTATAAGGATTCAAAAGCTTTAATATTTAAAACATTAACATCTGATAAGATATGAAAATCAAGTTAAAATCTTACTCGATCTCCATGATCAAGGGATAATTTGCCATAAGATCATATTTATTCAAATTTTCCTAATGCTACAAAAGGACGAGACTATGTCAGCAAATATTTAGTTGTGATAAAAAGCAGCATATTTGAGATTGGAGAAGAAAAGAATATAGCTATATGGCTTATTTGAGAGACACCTACTGGTGAAGCCTTCATAGTCTAATGGTAAGATACTGTCATGGTAAGGCAGTCTCCTTGAGGATAACAGATGCAAGTTCAAATATCACCAGAGGCTGATTGTTTATTTCTGATCCACACTGCTCAAACCATCAGAAAAAAGATGAAGTCAAAAATTAATAATATCACAGCATTATTAAAAAACAATAATTCTAAGATAAAACTGGACATTAGCAGAATTTTAAAATAGCTAAGAATTAACAAAATTGTTATTATACTAGAATGAATATGAAGAAGAAATCAGTATATTTCTACTCCAGACTCCTTGTTTTAACATAGCAGGCTCAGGCTATATTATGACCAATAATTTTTTTAAAGTAAAAATGATGCTGGCTAGGCAGAAAGAGTTTATATTCTACATATCAGTATAATTAATAGGGTTTTTATTAAGTCTAACTTAAAATAAAAATATTCCATGTGGGAATTAAGATGGTGAGGACTGATACACATCCACAGAAAAAAGAGGAAAAAAAATAATGAGAGTTATTAGCACTGATATAAATATTGCATAAGTAAGTGTAATGAAGTATTTATCATTCTAAAAAATAAAAATGCATTGTCTGATTCAGGATATTTTTTTATCTTGGTAGTCCACCCTTGATCAAGATTGATTCTCTTTATGAAGAAAGTAGTGCTTAAAAGTAGTGATGTACCAAAATATCAATCCGGTCAGATATCCAGCGTCGGATTCACAAAAGATTATCACTGCCATCATGTGAATCTGACACAGGATATCCAACCAGATTGATATTCCGGTACATCACTACTTAAAAGATGAGCGAACGATTTAAAATAGAGTTTAAATGAGTAGTGACTTTTGTAATAGAATTAGATAGGAACTATTTATGACTTGGAAGACAGCCAAAACTATTTTTTAAAAACGTTTGGGTTTTCCCAGAGCCTGTCACAAGGAATTTGGGTAGGTTAGGGGTGACTCCCAGCTGACAGTGACCACTCTATCAAAGGTGTGTAGTGTAGTGATGTATTGGAATATCAATCCAGTCAGATATCCCACACCAGATTCACAAAAGATTATCACTGCCACCATGTGAATCCGGCACCGGATATCCGACCGTATTGATATTCCGGTACATCACTAGTGTAGTGTTTCATGAACATATCCCTCTTCCCTCATATTTCCACATGAAAGGGAAGATGGAATCTCAGGATTCAGTCTAAAGCAAATCAGCAAATGTCTGACAAGACAGGAAACTTTAAATTAACAACCCATGTGTCTTTCAAAGGACTACCCAGGAGTTGGAGGATATATAAATTGTATTTACTTCTAAAGGAGTTAGGGAAAGAAAGAAATAAATAGCCTAAGGAGAAGAAGCATCTCAGTTAATGTTATAGTACAAGTTATTTTGTAGTGCCTTGTTTATTAGACATAGCAGCAGTAGTATCCATGCATGGAGAAGGAAGTACTTGAAATGCAGATTTGGTGAGGAACGGGAAGTTCCTTTGGATACCAGATACAGTGGAAGATATGAAGTGAAATGAGCCAAAACAACTACTGAATTAATGGGACAAACAGAAATCATGACGAAAAACAAAAATGAGGTAAAAATATGTGGGAGGTGAAGCTATCTTGAATTTCTTGCTGTATTGTGATGATCTGTTATTGAGGGTGGAATATAATAGAAGTGGATTGTTGAGTCAAAAGTGATAGACCCCTCCCATTCAATCATGAACTTGAAAACAGGTAGTTATCTTAGATAAGGGATTGCAATCTTATTAGACTGCAAACAGTAGGGATAACAATATGATATACACTGGGCTCTTTAAGAGGCAAAGTTTGAATATAGGTAGAAAGAGTCATGGAAACAAAATACATGATGATTGCCAAAGACCAGTGAAATGACAGATTTTACTAGATGGGGAAAAAGCATCTGAAGTCTCTTCTCAGTTTTTAATGTTCTCAGCTTGGACCTTCTATAAAATATTTCATCACTTCCTGTGATTCCTTATATAAAGCAATGTATGCTCTTGTTTTTTGAGAAACTGCTAGATTCTTCTAAGTGATCATATGTAGGGTTACCATATGGTATCCAAAAGGAGGACATGTCCTCCTTTTTCAATTGAAATATAATGTCCTCCTTTTTTGGTTTACACTGCTTTTCACACATAACTCAGATCTGTAAATGCTCAGTGGACCAATGAGCGGAATATACTTAATGTGGAATCAATTAAAGCCCCTATACTTATACAATAGTTTTAAGGCTATGCATCGATTTTTACAGTTATCTGTTAAGAAACAAAGAGCTTTTGTAAAAAATAGCCAGCTCTGAAAAGTAAACCTAAATATTTAGCATCAGCACTATGCTACCATATTATTTTAATGTTAAATTGTAATAAAAGTTTACATCTTAAATTTTGTTTTATTTGACATTTTCCTCTAATTCAAAATAGATTGTTTTCCTTTTTGCATCTGGTAACCCTAATCATATGTCTCTGTACCCACACATTAAATGCAACCTTTGTCTCTCTGACTGCATCAATGCGCAGGAAAAAATCAGTACTCCTGCTTAACTTGATATGTCCCCTCCACCAACTCTTATGACAAACTGAACCCTGATTTCCCAACATACTCTAGTGGCAGACTTCCTTTTATGCCTGATGTAACAGCAGAAATGAACGATTCTTCACATCATTTCCTGCCTTGGGCCTAAACATTCAACTACACAACTGAAATGTGTGACTAGATGCAACTTATGAACAACACCTCATTGTATTGTACTAAATTTGGTACACTCATAGTATTATTATATTTAGTGCCCATTGATTAAGAGAAAATGTATATCATACTTTAATGTAAATTATAAATAGGGAAACGCTTGGCAGGGTACATTTTCATTGTATTATTTTTACTATGATTGTTAGTTGCTCCAAAACAAACTTAGCTATTGATGAAGTATTGTTATATTTTGCAGTAATTTTTTTAAATGGGAGAAAATATGAAAGAAGAATTACAATTTTTATAATTAAATAGTAAAAAATTTTAAAATTATGCATTTTTACCTTTAAAGGTTTATATTGTCCTGAAGAAGTTCCTGTTTGGTTCTGTGAAGGATAAGATCCCTGTTGTGAAGGACTGACTATTTGTTGCTGGGTAGGATAGGTTTTGTGTTCTGATCTTGGAGAATTGGATCCTTGTAATGAAGGATAGGTCCCTTGCTGGGAAGGAGGAGAATAGGCTCCCTGTTGTTGAGGAGGGAAGGCTCCTTGTTGTTGAGGAGGGAAGGCTCCTCGTTGCTGAGGAGGGTAGGCTCCCTGTTGTTGAGGAGGGTAGGCTCCCTGTTGTTGAGGAGGGTAGGCTCCCTGTTGTTGAGGAGGAGGGTAACCACCTTGCTGTGGAGGAGGGTAACCACCTTGCTGTGGAGGGTAACCACCTTGCTGTGGAGGGTAACCACCTTGCTGAGGAGGGTAACCGCCTTGTTGAGGAGGGTAACCACTCCAGGCTGGAGGATAGCCTCCTCCAGGCTAAAGAAATAAAACAAGATTAAATGAACATTGAAAAATAGGGTCAACAGGGGTGGAATGGGTCTTAAAATCTTTTTTTAAAAATCAAGGTTTGGAAAAGTTGGAATTAACAAATATCAAAAATAAAAATACCATTTGAAAGCTCTTTTCTTGTAGATTCTTGAAATATCAATTAAATTAAACATAACTAATCTGAAATATGCTAAAGAAGTTGCTAAGATTTATGAAAAAACATCAAATATTGACATGTGAAATTTTGCCTCCAAAAACTTCTGCATAACTAAAAAAAGTTATTAACTTATAACAAAATGTATTACATCAATTTGTAGCTAATGTTGTTTGCTATCTATGCTGTAATGGACATTTAGTTTAGTTAACAACTATTTGATATATAGTGAAAAAACTAACCCGGGTGGAATGGGTCAATTTTTTAAATGTTTATTATTGCAACAAGCAGGGACTTTTGACAAAAAGTTAAAGGTATCAATGTCTGGAACCTGTAATCTATTAATTCTATCATAATAATCTTTGGTTTAATAATAATACTAATGGGCCTATTTTAAAAAAAACTTTTGGTATGTATTTATCACAAGCGATTCAAAATAAAGAGTAGCTAAGTTGTTATGTGAAAGTGGGAAGTTTCATTGATTAGGTAACATCAAAGCTGACCTTGACCTATGTTCTCCTGTTAAATAGTTTAACAGAGATAAACAAATGTAGTTTTTTCACTTTATTTACAGAAAAAAAGGGGCTAATTGTGTTAAACTAAAAGTCAAGTTGCTTTTAAAAGATATGATTGAAAGCAGACAAGACACATATTACTGTTGATCTGTTGACCATTTTAGATTTTTATCGACTGTTTCTTATCGTAAATTCTTTCTCTCTAACTTTTGAAAAGGAAAAGTTTTGTGCTAAAAAAACTCAGACGCTCCCCAAATTCAGAATGTTATTCTTTTAACTCTGGGAGAATCTGTGCCTTAAACAACTTCTCAACCACAAACTCAGCCAGTTTGTTACATTTGACTTTTTCATGTGAGCTCAATTCAAGAGCTATCTTGTTCTATTTTTGTAAATGGTTGTTTCTACATTTATTGAACATTTTATATAAATAAACTTAAAGGAAATTATACAAAATCTCATTTTTGTTCAATTTGGACACTGTAAAAGTTCATGATTACCCTATAAAAGACAATGTTAGTGTGATTGAACCTCCCACATGTGGCAGTCTTGGCCAGTGCTCTGTGCCAGAGGTTGAGAAGTACTGGTAAAAGACTAAACAGTAAATAAGGTATATTTAAAATGTAAAATTAAAAGAATAAAAATTTTTTTTAAAAAAACATGAAAATAAAACTTTATTCATTACATAACATGAGAGATGAGAGAAAAAAAGTGAAATTTAGTTTAAATTTGTACTGCTCTATTTAAGAGACCATTGAAGATAATGTAATTTTTAAATAATATACAGATAGAAGCAGAGTTGCTGAACAACTTTAAATCAAGTCAGAAAATCTTTTAAATTTTATTTATAATAAAATAAAATGGACTAAAAGATGCAACCCATTCCACCCCAATCTTGGTCTATTTTTTTTCCAACTTTGAAAATAGCTAATTTTTTGTATTATATGCCATTTTGTAAATAAGAGCCATAAACATAAACAGTTAAAAAATGTCAAATTTGGGTTAGAAAAAATATCAACAGATCATTTTTATTTAAATTGATATTCCTCAAATAACATTCTGAATAATCATTGCAAATTGAAATCACATTTTCTAAAAACTTTTGAACACACTTTCTTAGCTTGTTTTTATAGTCTTTTGTATGCATAAAGTTGTATGGTTTTAAAGACCCATTTCCAATGATAATTTACAACTGCAAAAGAAAACATTTTCTCTTCCCAAAAGCATTTGAGTAAGAAAAGTGGCCCTTTAAAAATGCTTGCTAGCAACAATAGATTTTGTAGTATAAGGAGTCAACCTTCAGTTAATCATTAACTGAAACATGTCTACTTGTTTTATTTCTGATATGATAGAGTAGCTACTACTGACAATGGCTATAACAGCTATTTTGCTATTACTGCCTGGGTAGAGATTCATGAGAGATACACCATCATGGTGGACCAATGACCTGACCATGGTCAAAATGATTGGCAATGGAACAGAGCAGAGGAAGATTTACATCCATGCCTTTCCTAATAGCATTATTACAAAAGTGACATAATAATAAACTCCCTTTTCTCTGATCAAGGTTGCCAGACTCAAGTCAATAAAAAATAAAATAACCAAAATAATAATTTTAAAATTATTATTAATTTTTGCACAAAGATGATAATAACTTGTGTTGATATGTATGCTTAGAGGCAAAAACATTTTTATTACCTGTATATTAGGGTAAGCACTTTCATTTGGCATTTCAAGCTGAAATTTTTATAAATTCCAAAAAGCAATTAACACTGTTAATAAAAAATATCATTTAAAAATAAATTAAAAATATATAAACTTTAAACTGATATACTTGATCACTTGATTAAGTATATACAGTAGATTCTTGTTAACTGGGGCATTAGTTAATCAGGTTGTTAAAATAACAAAAAAGCCTTAGAAGACCAGAAAAATGAAGAGGACACACTTGAATAAAATTAGTGTCTAACCTGGAAGCAATGAATCATGTAGATAAATTACATTATTTTATATAAGTAAGTAACGAAGGCAGTTCATTATCTTCACTAAAATACCTGTGATAATTTTGTTCACAAGCAGTCACTTATGAGAGTACAACAGGAAACACTTTAATTAAGGAGTAGAATTACAGTAGTTCAATATGTTATTAAATCTATAATACGAAGAAAAAAAACAAATATTTTTAAGATTATTTTGTTTAAGATAATTTACTGAATTTGCTTTAGTTTTTGTTTTTGTTTAATAGTTTTGTTTTTTAACTGATTAAATCGGAAAATCATATATTCTATGTCCCTTTTTATACATACTTTATACTAGAACTGAAAATGCATGTATTTAAATTGTTTATATGTTGCTTGCATAACA
>VCCN01000158.1:2412549-2425686 GCA_006491835.1 Architeuthis dux | reverse complement strand
ACATTTATTTTTCCTTTACGAATAACCAACCTTGTAGAAACCCAGCTCGCGCTCTACAACTGCTTTCATCCAGTTGTGTCCCAGTTAACTGGAATCTACTGTGTGTGCATATATAAGAAACATGTGTGCAATACAGAAAAAACAAAAAACAAGGTTAAATTTGCATTTTTATATTTTATAATTCATTTGGTAAAGCGCAGTATCAAAAGTTAGTATAAAAATAGAAAGATTCCACTTCAAAGGTGATCAATAATTTCTTGTAGCAAAATGTTAATTGTGTATAGGCATAACTTTATAAGTTTTAAATTGACTGAAATTGAAGAATGTTCAAAAGAGAATAGAGTGAAATAAATGAATGAAAATAAGAATTTATTGAACAAATAGGATGTTTTCTGTACAGAAGTCTAAAGTGACAAAAAACTGTCTGAAATCTGTTTAAAATTGAAATGGTTCTTCGAACGGTTGAACTCCTTCTTGTTATTTGTGTTATAACACAACGTTTCGGCCGATCCATTCTTCAGGTGTAAAATCCGAGTGTGATGGGTTAAATAGAAATTATTCTTAAAGGGGGGGTAGCCCTTATAACGCATGACCCTGGTGTTTCTGTGTCTTTGTTCTGTCGAGTTTGGATTTGTTGAGAAGTGGAAGCCACATTGGGTTGAAATCCGCGCTTGTCTGACTAATGCATTTAGTCGACATTTTGATGTGAGCTGCCTCTTTGATTTTTCTCTGCTTCCAACAACGTTCTCTGTCGATAATCTGGACTTCCTCCCAAAGAGAGAAACACCAGGGCCATGCACTATAAGGGCTACCCCACTTAAGCATAATTTCTGTTTAACCCATCACACTCAGTTTTTTTAAATTTAAACATTTTTTGAGCAAAAGAAAATAGATTTAATAACAACTTACATTGAAGCCTATGACTCCAGGTCTTCCCGTCGGCTGGGCGCCATATGATGGCATACTTGAGTTGTCATAACCTGTAAACTGCTAAAAAAACAAATATCATATATTATCTTAAATGATGACAGAGGATTAGTATTGTCTGAAAATATGATATGAATTATTTGGACCAGTATGTTTATCTTTGTTTCTGTAGTAGAAAAAGTCTCTTTCAAATGGGAGGACCATAGGGCACAAAGTCTCTTTAAAACAGGAGGACCGCAGGGCACAAAGTCTCTTTAAAACAGGAGGACCGCAGAGCACAAAGTCTCTTCAAAACAGGAGGACTGCAGAGTACAATGTCTCTTTCACAGGACACCTCTTCAGAGGGAACCTCTTCCACACGGCACCAGCAAACGCACTGTTTTCCTTCAAATATTTGCTCTACACTAACAACGTTCATCAGACCGCAGCCAACAGCAAAGTGTTTTCACTCCCCCAATCGGCCACTTATATCATGCCAAGGAATGATTCAAGTGCCCGTATGCAAAGTGTCTAGCACAGCAAAACATGAGTGGGGAGCCCGGATGTTCCAACAGCGCCGCCATACAGAGTCTCTTCGGCTGTGGTTGGGCAGAGGGCTCATGCTCGCCCCTGTGGTTCGCACTGTTTCAATCATAAAATTCTGGTCAATACACTCTGCAGCCTTCCTCGGGTGTATGTTACATGGAGTAATCTTCAGGGAGTTTCAAACAGAACTCTAGTGTCCTTCCAAAGGATTGAATTCTTGCCAACTTTTTATGGGACCACAACAATCTTTTCATTCTGTTTCCTTGTAACCCCTTGTAGTCCTACCAGCAAACCAACAGGTTTTATGAACTGACCAGCTATTGATGTTTTGTAATTCATATTTACATATTAAAAATTGATATAGATTGCTTTGTTATAATACACTGATCATAGTAGGAAAAGTAAATAATATTCTCAAAAGGAAAATATTTAAATTTGAACGTTGAAATTTAAAGAACTTTTATAATTCTAGAGAACTTTAGCTACCAAAGAAATATACAAATGGATAATAAAATTTAAAGTTTTGCTTGGATTAAGAAACAACTTAACATGCATATAGTAATACTATTTTGATTATTTCAAAATTAAAGATGCAGAGATGGTATGGTTATTTACTAAACTGCAGTAGTGGAGCATCCCGTGAGTATCAAACTCACAACCCTAGCAAAATAGTCTGCAAGATGAGTTTGCTACATGTCATGCCACAGATGCTCGGGATGTAGAGTTTGGATAATTTTTTAAACCTAAACAATACTTATGGATTTTTAATATAATACAAAGTCTACAAGTGTGTAATATTGATAAAAAGCATCAATAAATCATTGTAAAAATGGATTTATGACATATTTGTAGAATGTTTTTACAACAGTTGAGCATGTGCATATGAAAAATGCTTGATTGCCTTTTTACAATAAAGCATGGTAGAAACATGAAACAACTATTTCTGTTGGAAGTTACAAGCTTTTTTCCAGTAGATTCTTTAAGCTTGTGTAGCAGCCATTTTATTAAAATTAGTTAAATTACGAAAATATGGTTTCGAACATCGGGTTGGTTTTATCACCATAATCAAACCAGCCTGAATGCTATGAAATACAAAACAAAACATATTCCAGTTTTTTCGTGACATCAACAGCTCCCTATAAGAGACTGTAACCTTTGCCTCTTCACTCAGTTGGCCCCTGGCATTTTAACACCCAGAGTGTACTACACACGTAAATCTCTTCCTTCTTTTCATCTCAGCATTTCTTAAAATGCTGTCCTTGTTTCTTAAATTCGTAACTCTCCTCTTTGGTCACTCCGGATACATTTCTTATCGCCCAGACTAGAAATAAAGGCCTCAAATATAGTTCCCGAAGGTTACCATGACCAGAGATCACTTTATAGTTTCGACACATCAGGTTAGAGGCTAAATGCCTTAAAATATTCTTTCTGATAAAAACACCTCTTTCTACACCGGCTTAGTTTCCATTCTGTCATTTCACTTTTTCCTACACTGCATTTCTCATCTTGATCACAAAATCTCTAGGTTCGATTATAACCAGATATTCTGGTTCAAATATAACCGCCTCCACATCAAGACGAAACAACTTTCAGTACACAAAAACAAGTGATAGAATAACCTTTTTTCTTAATACTAAACTCTCCTTTTTCATTCGTACAACTCCTTTTTAAATGTTTATATATACGTACCCCTTTTTCATTTTAGTATTTTTTTATTAAATGTATTCATTAAACGTCATGTCAATTTATACTTTTGTATTTCATCTTTCTTATCCAAATTTGGATATCCATTTTCTTGTCTTTCCACCATGTTTTTTTAACCTTTTTAAAATGGTGCCTTCCTTCTTCTCAATTAAGAAGGAAGACGCAAACAAAAGCATTTTCCCGCCTTTTCAGCTGCTTGCTACTGCTTGCTTTTTCCCTCATGACAACTTGCTGCTGCTATTTTTCCACCATGGCTACTGCGACTAAGAATTGCTACTACTGCTACTAGCTACCATTTGGCTGATACTTTTGAATGGGGAATTCTTCCACATTCACCCTTAACTTTATACAACTTTTAATCTTACAAATTAGTTCCCCCCTACAACTTGTAGTCCTACACTTGTTTTTGATTCCATAGATGAATTGAAACGTTGATTCAACCAACTGCTCAAGTCTCCCTCTTCCTACATAATCCAAAATATCTGACACTCAAAAAAGTTGCAATAACAAGACTCTGGTGGCTAATACTTGTTCATTGTTAAGTCTAAAATATGATTTCTCATCATTATTTCTGCCTTCATTTTCTTGTCCCAAAATCTATATCAGCCATTCTTAATGGGGGCAATATGGGACCCCCTTTGAAGGGGGCCATAGACTGAATAATAATAAATAAATGTTGTATCCCGACTTGACAGGGGGCCTTGGAACCTGAAAAGAACTCTTAAGGAGGCCGTAGTCAAAAAAAGGTTCATCATAGATTATCTTGAAATCACAACTTATACAAAACCCAACTCATGTAAGCCATAATGTTTGTAGCAGTAGATTTCTTAATTATTTCTCAAGTTGATATGGTGAGAGCTCGATGATTTATCTGCATTATTTGAAATGGAAATCATTTTAATGGTTTGTGGTTTTATATATTTTAAACAGATCTATGTTAAAATATTCTGATATACAAATTTCTTTATTTTTTTGTCTGAATTTGAACATTTTTAATATGCACAATGGATCTATTAATATGTTGTCTTATTGTTATCAGTATTATTTATTTCTATCCATACATATTCATTTTTATATCTTATCTTTCAAAAGTAGTAGTAATATTTTGTTTCATATTCATTGCAATCTCTGATTTTGGGTAGAGGGTAAAATAAAAAGACCATGATATTCTCTTCTTGGGGTATTTGCTTTAAAAGTTGTTTATCGCGTCAGTTTTCAAAAAGCCTGTTGTATCAAATGTTTCTGCTATAGCTGTAGCAACAATTTAGTTACAATTAAAAAGATTAATTACTTTAAGAGTTTTTTTTTTTAAAGTACAGTTGTCAACATTGGCATATTTGATTACCTTAATTAATTTTGCAATTGCACCAGGTTAATTATAACTGAAAAGTGGAAATAATTTTAATTTTTCACATATCAGGTGTTGTTTTTGTTTCATGAACTGCATAATTCCAGAATAAAAGAATTCAAACAAGCAAACATAAAATAAATTAAAGACTACAGTATTTCATATTAAAATAAGTCCAATTCTCAGATTCAGACATAAATAAATAATACATTACTTACACCTGGAAAGCCTGCTGAAGGATTGGGTTGTTGTCCCATGTAGGGAGGATAGTTCTGCCCAGCACCATAGTTAGGATAACTCATACTGCTTTTAAAAAATTGATAAAATAAAAATTATTATCATTTTGTATTTAAAGTAAAATTGTTGAATAATCAAGCTGAAATATATTCTTTAAATTAAATTGAAATCAAAATAATTTGGATAATAAATCTCAAAAATCAAATGCACATAAAATTGTAAAAAAGATTAAAAACATTCTTAGATTGATATTGATAAAACATTTACCTTTGAATATGATTGCTGACTAATGGATATTAATTTACACTTTCAAGTCGTATTTAATATAATTAGCAAAACTGAATTATTCCTGCAGCTGCAAGATTTTTCTCAGATGATTGTACATTATAAATAAAAAATATTTCTATATGTATAAAATACACATTCAAAAACTATATTTGAAGGAATGTATAAATGTATATCTTGTTTTTATGATTGTTGATAACATACGGTAACAATCATATATATTGTTCTTCCTAAGGAATTCTAGAATCAATTCTTTCTCATAATATTAATCTACCTCTCCAATACTTGACCCAGGGAGTGGACAAATAGACTTCCAGGGAACCAGTGCTTTCCTCCAGTGGGTTATGTCCTGTAGCATACTGTTTTTATGCTATTCTTTCCTAATTAGAGACTCCCATATGGTGTTCATATCTATGCTCAACCTACTGATAAGATGATTTAAGTATAGCATGCATACTCATTCCTTCAATTATCTTATCTTCCAACAGTGTTTTATCTAATATTTCAATGTTGACTGGACTTTATCTGAACTTTAATTTCAACCATCCAAATGGTATAAAGAAAGGGATTGTCTGTTGCCTACAATACTGAGCAAAGTAGTGATCCGGACAGGTGTAAGGGTTTGGAAGACAATCGCAAACCAGCTACAGTCACTACCTTACATCAGTGGTGTGTTGGAGAAGGTCCAGAGGATATGTAATTCGTATAATATCAGGACAGTATTCAAAAGTAGTTCCGTTCTATGCAGATGCCTTACAGAAAAAGGAAACATGACTAAGATAACATTCCATATAGATGGCAACAGTGAGACCAGTCACCAACTAAAAATAAGGCTTGAGGAACATAGGAAATCTGTAATCTACATGGAGGCTTTGAAATCAGGTATGATCATGTGTGGAGAAAAAAGGTCTTACCAACCTATATGGAACAGTCAAAATAATAAACATAGGAAAATATGATTGAAGGAATCAGTGTACATGCTATGTTCAAATCAGTAGTCCGAGCATAGACATGAACACCATATGGGAGTCTTTAATTAGGAATGAACAGACATTAGGTTTAAAGCTGAAAAGAACAAACAAAAAAAACAATACTTATGTGTGCTATAGGGCATTGCCTAGTAGATAAAAGCATTTGTCATGCTTATCTGGTTTCCTAGATATCAGGAGATCAATCTCTAGGTCAAGTATTATAAAAATATACACCAGCTCAGTAGAGAAATTCTCTAGGAAGGAAACCAGCCCCACAGATCAAACAAAGGTTTCTGTTTGACATTACAGGTAGGAGGTACGGGGGTCATATCGGCCGTGCATCCTTGCACACAACGTTTTTGATGACTTTTACAAATGTTAATATATGCTTGAATAACCAACTAACAGTCAGATCTTTCAATATTTGTTACTAGAAAAATTTCCAGATGGGGATCAGGGAGTCAAATTTAGCGATTCGGGGTAACAATGGCAAAAACATCATTTCTTTTGTAGGATTTGAAGTCCGAAAAAATCCAGAAATTACTTAAAGAAGGGTCCATATTAGCTCCAAACTACAGCTAGACATTTGAAATCTAAATCTGATCAACTATTAACTTATTTAGCTTGAAAGTTTTTCTGCAATGTATGTTTTCTTGTATCAATTACCATATCATATATCAGCGCTGATGTATTCAAAATACTGAAAAAGTTTTTTAAAACATTTTAGAGGAAAACACTTATCGTGTTTGCCTCTAAAATGTTAAAAATAATTTCTTTTAAAAATGATTAAAATGTATTTTAATTGGATTATTATAGTCAAAAATATAAATTCAAACATAGCTTCCTTTAGAAATAGAATTGAATGTTGAAAATACTATAGCCATATACTTAATTGATATTTTAAAATTTATATTTTAGAATAATTATTGTAACTTTGAAAGGGGAACAGGTCTGGTTAGTCACTCAATAGAAATCGTCTCATGACCAATGTCTTTTGGCAGCATGCAGTGTTGGGGTGATCAATTAAAAAATTGGAAAAAAGGGGGTGATCAATGAATAAGTTACTTCTCTCATATTTTGTTGAGCTGTGATCACTAAAGAAGTCTGAATTTTCAAAAAACAAGCATGAACACTTTCAGACACAAACTAAGGGATCAATTTAGCATAAATAAATTAAACCCCCACTAAAAGCCTATTGGGGGGGTGTAGAAAAGAAGTTTTTTTTCTTTCTTTTTTTAATAAGGAGTTAATGTTTAAATTTTCAGCCCTCTAGCTATCTACTTTCTGGATTTCGCCCAGCCCTAACCGTTCATAGTAGAAACTTGCAATTTTGTACACACACTCACTTCAAGGAGTAGGGAAAATTGTTTTTCTGTTTTTCGAAAATTCCCCTCCAAAATAGGGTAGTAGTGGGGGATTCAATTTTCAATTTAAGTTTATGCTAAATTGATCACTAGTTTGTGCCCGCTTGTTTTTTTTTAAAATTCAGACATTTTTTAGTGATCACAGCCCAACTTTTAAATTGATCGTCCCCAACACAGCATATATGAGTGGCAGTGATTCATAATTTCCCTTAGAATGCTAGTATTCTCTATATTTTCAGTCTTCATCTTTGCTGTTTTTCACACATTTAAATTGATACATTTTCAATCTTCTACAGAACCTATATACACAAAACACTCCAGGAAACCAGGGAAAATGGTTAGTTACCTCACAACACATAAATTCTAGATTGGTAAACAACCTCCCCATAAAAAAGTTTGAAAAACCCTGAGGACAACAACAACAACAACAAAAAACAAGTGTCCATACCCTAAATAAGGTTACTGAATAGATCCAAAGGCTCTGCAGTCAATATAATATCAGAGTATCTTTCCTAACAAAACAGTGCTATACAACCTCCTTACAAAGATTGGTCCCCCACAGAAGAAAATTATGACTAAAGGTTGCATATATAAGATCCCATGCAGAAAACTTGAGAAACACCAAAAAGCCAATATCCAAGGTGAAACAACAAAATCAGATTTTGTGGAAAGAAAAGGTAGGACATGAATTCACCAACATTTCCTACAACAGAGGAAAGATACCAATTTCACCCCTCTCAAGTTCTCACTACTAGCCCTTAAAACTCAGTCATGTGGTTCTGTTGAATTGGTATGCTCTTCAAAGAGAAACAGGAAGGAAAGGAAACAGAACTAAGTGAATTTTAAAGACCAGATACAACATATACCTGAGGAAGACCAAACAATGCATCAGAAATGTTGTGTTAAAAACAACAAAGATGGAGATAATATCTGTCATGACCTCTGGACAACAGGAGTTGGAACTGCTTGTCTAGACAGTTGACCTGGGGTCAACCTCAGCGTCTTGAGTTTGCCGC
Source organism: Architeuthis dux (assembly GCA_006491835.1). Classification (NCBI taxonomy): domain Eukaryota; kingdom Metazoa; phylum Mollusca; class Cephalopoda; order Oegopsida; family Architeuthidae; genus Architeuthis; species Architeuthis dux. Next base: position 2,417,309 of record VCCN01000158.1, on the reverse strand, counting down.
GCTTTTAGGTAAAGTCAGCAGTAAGAGTCAATTCGTGGAACAAGACTAGTCGTATCTATTTGGCATCTCCTAAATCAAGCATATCTAAAGATCACCTGAATCTTCTAAATGTAACCACACTCTATTCTATTTTTCCTCCCTATTGTCTCAACTACTAACCAGTACTAACGCCACTAACAAAAGCTAATAATTAAGAAGAAACAGACAAACTGAAGAACTTGATTGATCACCTTGTGTTTCTACATAGAAAAAAAGTAGGTTGTCTTTTATATATATTGTTTGACTTCCTTCGAAGTCCAAGTCATCACAATATCCAAACAACATATGAAATAATAAAAAAACACATCATCTCAGAAATTCAGAAAGCATGCTCAGTTTTTGTCAATTGCTGACATTTATCTTCAGAATTTCATAACTGAATTTAGATCACATGTTACTCTCACTTTCACTCCTTTTTTCAGTAAATTGACATTTATCTGACAATATTGGCACTCAACACATGAATGTACTAAGATAGATACAAGAAAGGCTCTGTGGCGGGTCGAAGTGGAGCTGTCCCCTTTTTCCACCCTTGGCTCTCGGGCATGTGAAATATGCACACACGCACACATAAACACTAAATAAATGAATAAAAATGTTCATCTCTCGTTGCTAATTCCTTTTCCAGCCATTGATCGCAACCAAATGGAGTCAATTTTAACCCACCTAAAAGAACCAGTATTATGGAGAAATATAATGCATTCGAGCCGGCGCGCCACAAAATGCAATAGATTCAGCTTCATTTCCTCAACAAATTCTGGGCGCTGGCAACGATCTTTACCCTCCATAGCTCTGCAGGTCCTTTACAGGAGTTTATTTCATCTTCCACGTGTATTGCGAGGTGTTGGGGGGGGGGCAGTCGATGGCTTAGTGCTGAGGTTGGCAACTTTTTGGCTTCTGTGGGCTGGATCGCATATTAATGAGTGGATGACGGCCAGATAGATGCCATAAAAAGCTCGAAATATATGAATTATCCATTCAAATAGATCTAGTTATATTTTGCCTCAAATCAATGATTAAGGCATGCTAGAGAATCATTTTTGCTTAACCAAGAATGCCAATTACTAGTAATCAAAGAACTCAATTTAGTCTTTTGCTTTTGAATCTATTATTAAAACATAAAAAGTAAGCATAGTATTCCAATATTTGTTCACAGCCAGTTCAAAAAAATCCCATAAGGGCGTAGGTTGCCCACCCCTGCCTCTGCGGTGGACAGGCCATGCTACTTGAGCGATTCTGCCACGCCCATGATCCAACACCAGCGAGATCTTCTTGCTCGGACGCCTGAACTTACATGATGGCTGCCCCAAACAACCCACGTGTGTGCCACACACCTACACACATTACTGTCAGAAAAAGCAATGGCAAATTCTATTCATTAGCCAGTTTAACTACTACTTCACATACTGGAGGGAGCAGAATTATTTTTATGGTTCCTAAAACAGTTTTATGCAGCCGCAGAGTAAAGTTTTTAAAATCAATAGAATGTGTATTCAAAAACTAATTCCAAAACGTTGTGCAAGTCGTCACTCGCCATTGTAAACAAAAACATTTACTAAACAATTCGACATTGTTCTTAGAAACGTTGGTTCGCAGAAAATTTGATCTCCAAGGATTAGAAATTGTTTTTCTTTGGGGGGGGGGGGTATAAATTTTCTACAATTGCAAAAAATAAGTAAATTTATAACTAAAACTCTAACCCGAACCTTTTGAAATTATTACCCGCAACAAACCAATGAGCCAGAAGAGAGAAGGCATCAGGTCTGTTTCTTACGAATATCTGATTCTCATTGCGACTTACAGGCAGTGTTGCCAACTCAAAATATATTTTCGCGCTATTTTGATTGCCAAAAAGCGCTAAATATTTTAAATATAGCCAAAAAGTCACTAAAATAGCCAGAATCGGCCAAAATGTCTTATGCGCAAACGCGCTAATTTAGCGCTTTTCGCACTTCCCAAACAAGAAATGCGCTGAATCTAGCGCGAAACGCGCTAAATCGGCAACACTGCTTATAGGTTATTTCTAGTATCTATTTGTTCGATATTTTTTTAATTTTACTTTACGTGGCAATTTTAAAAGTTTCTAGCTACTACTCAGTTGAATTTGGTTTTCAGTTGTTGAGAAAAGTTACCTGCTATGTTGTACACTAGCAAGCTCTGACATTATTGCAATTGGCAAAACCAGGTAAATGAGGTTTTAAGAAGGAAGAAAGGCAGGGTTGCCTCATCAAGACGAAAATGAGTATTCCAATTTCGCTTCCAGGAAAACCAAAAGGTATAATGTGAAGTACAGACGAAATAAGGGCCGCTTTTGTGCTTCTCGAAAAAATAGTATTAGTACTGTATTAACAACTAACTTAGCCATATGTTTTACTTTTTAAATTGTAATAAATCCTAGATATTCAAGTGCCAACTCAAGTCTGGTCTTGTTATAATTGGAAAAACTCCGGCGCCTTTTTAAAAAAAAAAACACAATACAAACGAACTTTTTATCATTGAAATAAATTATCATGATTTATTTACGGAAATTATTTTCATGACGATTATGTCGAAGAAAACGAAAATAAAATTAGATCAATTAAAAAAAATAATGAACTGGATATGCATAGAGTCCACTATTTTTAATGGCTGGATCAGAGTACCGAAGTTTTATTTTTTATTAAATGAAATAACTTTAGAGAGAGAGAGAGAGAGAAATGTCTAATTTACTTTCATATTCACTTTAGATCCGTAGTTTAGCGTCCCAAATTATCACGGTTGGTGAGGGCACTCGGGTCAGTTAAGTGAGCAGTCAGTGGCGGCACTAGGTCCGACTGCGACCCCCTGCAAATGTTTTAAGATTATTTTTTTTAGATATATTGGGGCCCACGAATTGGCGGGGTCCCACGCACCGCCTCTGAAGCAGATATATCAAATCTTGTTAAAAAAAAATATTTTCCTGAGTCAATTTATTTAACTAAGAGTAGCAACATTTTTGCTGCAATTTGTATTCATAAAGCTTTCGAAACTGACAAAAATAAAAATTAGTGTTTTCACGACTGTATTGTAAAATAAATATACCTATAAGTTAAAATAGCTGATGGAGTGTTTACTTTTATTTTTGGATTCTTTTTTTTACATTGTTTTTATTAACTTATTTGATATCTACTTAATTATTTTATTAACGTATAACTGACAAGGATAAATTGGGACACTAAACTACACAATCGCGATCCTGCCTGGATTCTTAAACTCATATGCCACATTATACCACACAAAATAAGTAGCACATTTGCCACAACAAATACTTATGCTGTGTGAAAGCAAAACAACAAAGAGAGAAAAAGACCCAGTTGAAACAGCACTTTAAATCAATTGACTTTAAAAATGCTTACTTAAGAATTTAAGTTTGGGAGTTTCTAACTTGGCTCGTTGCATAAAAACTAAGCTAAGGCCCTTAGGCATGTTTACGGTGTTAGCTTAAATTTGTGTGACTTGCGATAAGAGTAAAGTTTGAACATTGAACAATCAGAAAACTGATAAAAACAACCCTAAAAACTAGTTTTTAACAAAAACGAAAGCGACTTACCTAAAAAGATGAAAACCTGGAGAGGCAAAATCAGCTTATGTTTTACAAAAGTGAAGAGAATGCAACTCGTGTTTTTACCAAACGACGTCGATGCTGTTAGAGCAGCAGCAATATCACAGCACTGAGCTAGGAGTGTCAAGATGACCAAATAAACAAACACTATTCACTAAAAACTGTTTTTTGTAGGTCACTGATAAGAATTGCACCACATTTTTAGTACATTTGTAATCTTTATTTTTATTAGACTATGGTCCGGGTTTTTTTTAGGGGGGGGGGGATAAATGTAAGTCATGGGGATATTTATCATCTTTACTACTACAAATTGTCAAGATTGTAACTTTGTTCCTAAAAATCAATCGACATTACTATCGATCGAGATCTTTGGTCTCTCGCTACTTCTACTCTTTGTTCATTAACAATAACATTATTCCCACAGAAATCCAATTAGTAGGAATCTTGTGGAAAATTTTATGGGAAAATATCATATATATTTTTTTAAAAGATACTTTCCAAACGTTTCGAATTTTCTCAAAAATTCTCATGCCACTGCCAGCCAATAAACTTAAAATGAATTAAAAAATAAATAAATAAAAGTGTTGCTTAAGTTGGCAATGACATTTTTGGAGAAATCATCCACCACTACATTGAAAGTCTTTAAGCAAGCAACAGTTGAAAAATACTAAAATGTTAGAAGTTACTGAACGTGAAAGGATTTTTTTTTAATTACCACTCATCATAACTCTATGATTGGCAGATTTTAGAACAAAGTTAATCAACAAATTTAATAAATCTTTTTAGTTCCAACGAAGCTAAACTTGAAGTAATATTTCAAAATATATGGAACAAATTAAGAGCTAATAATTTTACATTAAGTTCGCAAATGTAAATGAAAACATTAAATCGCATTGCATGTATCCAGGTATCTATACTAATATTTGAGCACTGTTTATTTGTCTCTTTTCTGCAAACACTACAAGCCCTATCGACCTAATATTCTGCATGTAGACTGAGAAGAGGTCAACTTTCCACATGGGTCATGTTAGGTTGACCTCGGAGGTCATTCGAGATCACCAGAGGTCATTTCATGCCAATTTTCAAAGTTGTTGGCCACCATTTTGCACCAAAGATGGTGAAATTTACCATACAGGTACAT
>VCCN01000158.1:2351501-2389551 GCA_006491835.1 Architeuthis dux | reverse complement strand
CAGTCTCATTATTTTTCCCAGAATAAGTACTTCACTAGATTTTGTAAATGTTCTTCTCTATTGATTCTAAGGCTAACTTAGTTTTGGTAGCATATTAGACATATTGTGATCTGGTTCTTTGTCTTTTGTGTTTTTCTCTGCTGTAGCTGATGGTAAAAAGAAGAGGAAACCAAGACACCCTGGACGAGAAGAGAGAAAAAAAGAAAAATTGAAAATGAAGAAGCTCATTGCAGATGGAATTATTACCCCAAAGCCAAAAAGTAAGGACTGAAATATCTTACTTTAATAAAGCTCCTTTTGCCTCACTTATTTTCGATACCACAAAATATTACATTTGGTTTTCAGTTGAAATGTACACAACTGTTTATCAATTCTTTTTGCATGGCTGGGCAATCTTTCTCTGCTACAGCTAGGTTTGTGTGCTTGTATTGGAGGGAGTTTTGAGATACATGCCTTTCCTAAGACTATTAACATCAAATAATTCCAGTGGTAAATGTTTGGTTTGAAAACCTAACACAAGCTCCAAAGTCTAAGCCATCAAAGATTCTTACAGTCTTCTTCCAGATTCAAAGTGCAGTTATTCTTTCTTTTTGGTATGTGTTTGACAACTTTCAGTAATGGTTACAAAACCTTAAGATGTCTCATTGAAAATGAAAATTTGCTTATTTTTAATAAATCTTGATGTAAAATTTCATGAAATACCTTTTGTAGATTTAAGCTCTAAGTGTTAGAAACAAAATTTTTCATTTTTCTGTGGTCATTTGTTGGGATGAGATAATCTACATTAAACATTTTCATTATGCAAACCAAGATAGATATATTACTTGTCTAAAAATGGAGTATGTTTAAACAGTGTATTTTCTTCAATTTGTGAAGAATGTTAATGTACATAAGATTTTTTTTTAAATTTTTCCAGCTAAAATAAAAAGAAAGCGTAAAAGGAAAGTAAAAAAGATTGAAAAAGCTAAGGATTCCACTGTGAGTGAAACGGAGAAAACTCCTCGGCCAAAAGGTGATATTCCCTTGGAAGATGCATCCACAGCAGAACGCAAAGCCAAAAAATTTTTGAAAATCTGGAAGAAAGATAAAGAAAAGTGGAAATTTGTCAAAGCACGACAGAACTGGTTGGTTCATCACATGTACAATCCTGAAAAGGTAAGGCGATGACATTTTCCTTAAAATTTCATCTATCGCTTCATTACTTTCTAACAGAACTCGAGTAAAAAAAATTTCTAGCTTGTAACAACTTTGTGGTGTACATATACCTAAAAGGGACAGTGTTTGTCTCCCTTTATACTCAGAGATGCCTGAAAAACTTTGTATAATCTCAACATTGTATCTATTTTTCCAAATTTTATTATCTTTTGTAAAAATTGAATTACTTTTTAAGAAGAATTTTATTATAAATCCTTTTAAAAATGATGACTTTATCTTTAATGTATATTTAGCTTTAATGTATATTTAGCTTTAAACATCTCAACTACCCTCGTACATCCACAGGCATTGGCTTAATTTCATATATTAAAAATTGACTGATATCTGAACAGCTTTCTTCATGGTTAACATTGTGTTGTCGCTGTATGATAGACACAAATAAGATTTCATTCCCAGGTCATTTATTTGAGCTAATATGTAGAAATTGCCTCGGAAAAGGCAACCCTCAAACTATCACTCATTCAAACACCCTATCCATCAGAATATTTTAAAGCTTGTTATAAAGTTTCCTTGAATTTTACAATTTATGGTATTCAATCCTCTGAGTTGTTTTACTTTCTCAAACAGAAGCATACGCGTGTTTGCTTTTTAACCAGAGGCAGCAAAAATGTAACATCATTCAAATGAAGATGAAATTATGCTTAATACTGCATAACACTTATAAGCATCTATTTGTAATTTGAAAAAATAATCTCGCCAACATTAATTATATACAATTTGATGAGTATTTCATTTATAATTTCAGATTAATGATAAAAAGTTCAAGGTTGTGTTAAAGTATGTGGCTGGCATGAAAGGTAACAGTCGAGAGACAACACTTAAACAAGCCAAGAGTGTTTTGGATGTTGCCAATGGTGATGCTAATGCAAAAATACACAAGAAGATTGAAATGCCAGGTAATTGTTATGATGATGTCCAAACTATGCCCACACACCACCACAAACCAAAAAGACCCCCCCACCCCCACCCGGAGGTGTCATGACCCAAATTTTGAGAAGCCGTGGTTTACAATACTTCATCTAATAAAAAAAGTAAATACAAGTATGCATCGCTTAAAGTCCAATCACATATACATCCAAGGTCCCATAAGGTTTTAATAGATTTGAAAAACCTTGATTGGCTAATGGGGTGTAAGCAGATGTAGTGGCTTTTAAAACGTAAATAAAGCGATTGCGTTGCCAGATGTATAATGGCACGGTACATATCTACAGTGTATACTGTACATGATATTTGATAGCAATACGTTACTGGCTTATGTATTTATGCTACAGTACTTTTTATTGTCATTTTAATTTAAATTCTCCTTACTTACAAATAAGAAGTTTACTGTAGTTTCATGCCATACACTGCAGCATAGGGGTGACCGCCACTTCAATACCTCAATACTTTTAAGTGTGTTAAGTTCTTGTTTTTGCTACAAAGAAAAAAGTCCTAATTTTTGTCTTAAAAAGAAAATGATAAACATGCTACTGCAACTTTCTAACATGATTTTTTTTTTTTTTTTTTTTTTTTTTTTCTCCTCATGAATTCCACAATAATTTTTGGGTTAGCTAGCCTAATGGTGCATGTTATATATATTATTTATTTAAAATTTTGATACTATCTGCAATATACTACATAATTTAGTCAGTACAAGTAGTGTAGCTATGGCCCGGTATGCCGCAATAGGCTTGTATAGTATACAGTATTATATGTTCGCTTAACATCCTACTGGCCGGAATGTAACCCAGATGTTAAGTGACGCAGACCTGTAATACAAAAACAACTTTTTGACCTGATCTTTGCCTGCTGGAAAATTCATGAAGGAAAATAAATTTCACAATGAATTGGACAACAATTGTGGGTGCGTGCATCCCTTTGCTATTGCTACTATTTCATCTGATACTCTTACCCTCTGGATTTTTGGAAAAAAGTTATTTTTTTGCAAAAAGCATTTTTTCCAAAAAAAAAAAAAACGCTTTTTGGTAGGTGTCTAGCGGAGTACTCCTGCGCACTTACAAGGTTCTAGGCCAAATGGTGTGTCCGGTAGCACTGACACAAGAAAACGAAGTGAAAAGGGAAGAATACCTCGCCACTTGGCTGGTGATCATGGCTATGGTGGTTCAATATTTAGATGAAATATGTTCATAAATTCTATTGCTGATATTATATAACAGAATTGAATTAGTCTAGTATAAGAATAGCAATAACAATCCTTGCAAAGTTGCAATCTACTTTAATAATGAATAGTGTGATTTGTGTTTTTCACACTTGGGTAAAGATTTTGCTGATAAAAATACCTCCTACCCACCATTTCAAACTATTCCCTCTTCCAAGTAAACGAATTCAGTTTTTTTTTTGTTTTTTGTTTTTTCATAAAGAAAAAGAATCAGAACATCTCAATCCATATATATCCGTGAATTTTTTTTCACTGGGATTAACAAGTAGTTCATTTGAAAAGAAAAAAATATATCCAGATGCACGTTGTATAGCAATGATCAACAAGCTAATTTTGCTGGCCATTGTTAGTGAGTTCAGTCTTCATTGGATCTCCCAATATTGATGGTCTGATACCAAACTATGCTAAGTTAACAAATCATATGAATAAAAAAAAAAAAACAGATAAGGACGCACGTTGTATAGCAATGATCAGCAAGTTAAACCTGCTGGCCATTGTTAGTGGATTTAATCCTCATTTGGTTTATCACTATTGATGATCTGATACAAAACTGCTATGTTAATAATATGAGAAGAAGAAAAACCCAGATCAGAACACACGTCACATAGTTATGATCAGAAGCTAATCTTGTTGGTGGATTAGATCCTAAATGGATTTCCCAGTATAGATGGTCATGCTAAGTTGATATACTTAAATAATGAACAGTGTGACCTGTTTGTTTTTATGTCTATAACACTGGACTCTTCCACTCGGCGTAAAGTTTTGCTGATAAAAATACCTCCTACCTACCATTTGAAACTATGGACTCTTTAACTGAAACAAATTGACCTTTTTTTTTCTTTTCTTCAATCGTTTCATAGAAATTCAAATATATCCATGAATAATGGGTAATAACTAGTATTTAATAATTAATATCAAAATGCATCTTGTAAAATCTTACTGGGGTTTCTTATTTCATACTGAATTTCTAATAACACATCATCTGGATTCAATTTGAGTATGTTGTCTGAGTTATCATTCTACCAAATACCTAATAAATTCTCATGGATTATTTAGGATGAATGTACCTTTATTTCTTTTTTTTCTCTTTTTTTTTTTTTTTTTTTTTTTTCTTCCTTCTTTTTTAGAGCTGTTTCGTTTTATCGAGGGCCTAAGAGACATATCTCTTTTATGTGGCCTCTGAGCAAAATTTGTCATCTGGAAATCTCGGCTTTCAACAACAATTTTAATTCAAAAACTGCTTTTTTGTATTGAAAACAAATTTTAAAAACAATTTATTTTTATTGCATGCAAAATTGGATAGAGTACCTACTCTGATATTTTCACTTTACAATGAATGTACACTTAAAACAATCCTTTTGTCAATGTGTCTAATAATTTCTATAACTCAAAAAGCATGTATGTTGTTCATGATTTTGTTTATTGATTTCATATTTTAATGTCTTCACAGGTAAACCAGGAGAAATCCAAATTGCACGTGCCCGTGAACTGATCAAGATGCTGTAAAAAGAAACGATTTTTAAAAATTTCCACAAACCAGCCCATTTGCTCAAGAAGAGCTAAACTGACCACAAAGAGCCTTACGTGGATATTGACCAAACATACAAGTTCATCTCTATTTTAAAATAAGCATCTCCCGTGAATGTATTTTCTTTTGAGGATGGAAACCCAAAATAAAAACAAAATTGTTGTTTCCATTTTCATTATATTTGCAAAAGCCATTTTTAACAACACTACACTGGGAATAGCATTCATCTCCATGTTTAGTATACTATTTCTCAAGGGGCAACAAAAGGACAGTCACTCATCCTTTGTTCGTCCATATTATTATTTTATGTAATTTTTATATTTTTGTTGGAGCATAGATAACTTGATCAGTACTGAATTAAATTATTTGGTTTAATCCATATAAATGTTAATGTAGCAAAAACTTTTATTTTAAATTCCAAAAGCCTTATTAATCCGAATTTAACTTTTCAAGATTAAATTTAGTTTAAAAATGGTAAGTACTGAACAAACTTACTGCAACTGAAGATAGAACTTGCAAGGAACCATGACTTACTGATCGGAGAACCAGCATGAGCCAATTTCAATTTGGCTTGCCGTTGTAAAATCATGAAGTTATAAATAGCTTTTATAAACTTGGATTTTTCGCATTGAGATATTTCTAATAAGTATTGATATTTCATAGTTATCTTTTACAATGTTGAAAATAGAGAAAATACTTTCACCAGAAATATTAAAAAAAAACTTTTTAATTATGGGATGCTGAAAAATAACATTTGAAAGTATGTAAGTTGTAAACATTGAAATCTGAACTACTTTTATATTTCATTAAAATATTTTAATCTCAAGAAAAAAAATGTTTTTAGTCATTTTCATTTCTTTTTTTCTTTATTTCAGTTATAATTTTTTTAATTTTTATTTTTATTTTTTATAGCTAAACAATGACCCACCAATATATTGTGTTTCTGTCACTTTTGGTTTAACATACTCTTTGTAATTACAATATATTATTGAAGAGAGTTAAAATGGTTAAACAAAAAGTTGGAGATCGAGGCTAGTTGGTACCCTTTTGCACTCAAAGCAGCATGGAGAATATTTTAATAGAGTTAGAGGAACCATTCATGGTTTAAACTGAGCGTCAATATCTTGCCTACATTTGTTATATGAATAAATCACAAAACTATTGTAACATAACTTCGTTTGGCTCATAGCTTTCCTAGTGATACGGACAAACTTGCCCCATGTCAGCCTCTCATTTTTGATGAGCAGTGCTAGTTTTTGTATAATTTTGTTATTAAAAATCTAGAAAATAAGAAACATTCAGCATCAGGAGTTTTGTACAGGGTATAATATTTGGCACTCCTTCAGTAGGCACAGTAAAAAGGATTTTAAAAGATTGCACTACATTCATTTAGACTAACAGATCTGTATCATTTTCTTGTGGCCAGGATATGTGAAATGCAACCAGAAAAGAAAACCACACTTAGACATTAATTTGGCTCTGTATGACTAGAAAAATAATTGGAAACAGAAGTCCTTATTACAGTTCATTAGAAACACCTCTTTTAATTATCAGCAAATGAAATGAAACAGGTGCATATTTAGGACTAGAAGAAACTGACCAACTTGCCCCAACACAGACATTTAGGTGGGGGGGTTGACAGTCACCAGATAGAGCAAAAATGTTTACTCCCCAACGATACCTTTTTGATATAAAGGTTTGCTCACAGTATTGTCTGGCTGATACCATTCACTAGCTGAAACCTGATCCGAACAAATCTTCAAAATCAGTTTTTTAGCACTCATCTCACCAATCTGTAACATGTATGTGCCAGATGGTGCATGAAGGCAGGCGATCATGTGACTTAGGGGTTTTCGGTCATTTTGGTAAAATGGCTGAAAAACCCCTAGCCCCAGTCTCTCCTATTATTAAAACAAGTTTATTATGGCTGAATAATTTAAAGTTTTTGGGGTTTTTTTGTGGCTTTATGCTTGCATATGTAATGTGTTATTACAGGAAGCCGTTTATTATAATCACAAATAATGTTATCAGCTGGTTGTTATCTAAAAGATTCTGTCTGAAAAATGATCACAGTATGCAGCTTCCTCTGTACTTGAAATGAGGCATAAGAGTTAAGCAAAGTCCTATCAGATCAATGACAAATGAATGGCCTTCAAAATTACAGTTTCTGTATCCTGCAAAAAGACAAACTCATTTTAAACCATAATTATTTACTCTTCTCTCTACCTATCAATCTAATGCTTGTAAAATCCATAATACTTCTATAATATAAATAGCTATCATAGTTTATAAATTCATTAACTGCAATGAGCATAAGGCGAAATACTTGATCATAATGTTGATGCTTGTACAAGACCACATCTCTGGAACACTAAGGATTAAATATGCCATCAATAGTTTGTGGGATCAGCACACTGTCCATTGCACTTTTTCTTTTACATACAGTCATATTTAATTTTGTTAAATGATGAATTAAATAGTAAAACATATCAGTGTTGTTGTTTTTGTTTTGTTTTTTTTTAAACAGTTGTGTATACTTTTAAATTCTTGACAAAAGGAAACAATTAAAAATTAATTTTGCGGATTTCTGTTAAGTGCTGAATATATGGAAAGGCCACAATCTAAACTTTTGTACTATAGAGTAGATATTCTCATTAATCATGGGTGGAATAAATGTGTCATTCAAGCAGATTTTAGCCCCCCCCCCCTTAATTTTCAAAATATTCTCTTATTAAAATTTATTACTGAAATAATGTTTAAAAGTTTTTGAAAAAAAGATCTACATAGGTATTTCAAAATATAAAAAATTATTTGTATGGAATTTTTTTGTTACAAGTCAAATGAAAAATGTTCAAAGGATGTTTGCATCAATCTATGCCTGGAACAAAGTAATGTTTTGGGATCATTCATTAAGAATGAAATACACTATGAATGGCAGGTAAGACCAACTCCCTACAAAATGAGAGGGGTTATTATTTAAGAGATAAGTTCTTTGCTCAGTTAATATTTAGAATATCTCATTTTTAAATATAAACATGTTTAGATAAAACTGTCACAAGTTACCTTATTGCCCACAGATCCATGGGCGTCTGCTGCCACTTTGGGGGTGGGGGCAAAAGGATATATATTCGGCATATATCTTAGCAGCAACCCTGTTACCAGTGAAGAAGAATACCATCTTTTTATATGGTTACATTAAGTTGGGGTCATATAAAACAATTGTACAGCACCATTATCCTTTATTGACTATAAGGTTTCAACTTTCAAACCCCCTCACCCTAGGTGAGAAAGTCTGATTGAGGTGGGCCCTGTTTGTACCCCTCTCCCCCCGGTGGATGCCCATGCACAGGTTTGAATATACTTGCCATAGTCAGTATTTAGCCATGCACAACTTTGTTGTTACTTCCACAGCCAGAGTAAAATGTAAGAGTTAATTATAGTTGAGCAAAAGAATTTCATGAGGAATTTTCTTTTTGTTAAGCTTTTTGAAAGTTAAAGCTGATTCTACTTTTTTCATCAAGATTATAAATATTTAAATGGTTAGACACAATTTAAAACTAAATTATTTTTTCTGTATTATGAATGTATATGAATTACATCTTTGCAATTAAGGAATAGAATAAAAAGTGTTGTGGAATTTTCAAGGGTACATTTGTTGTTCTTTGAATATCAGAAATAAAATAAGACTGACAGAATATTAACAACAGAAAAGACTCAATCATCCACCAGCTTCAGGATTTAATCCTGGACTGTTAATCAAACAATGAAATTACATCATAATTGAATTTAATCCTTAAGATTTTAAGAAAGAATTAATATGCTACAGTTAATATAAAACTTTGAAAATACTTAAGCAAAAAAGTAGACACCATTACTAGTAGTAATATTAAAGGTGACCAGGAATTTCTAAGTTTTTCATTTAATCTATACAGTATAAAAAATAAATGGCAGTGTTACCTTGATTTGTTTACTACTGAAAGTAATGATTGTTTGCATATATGTTAGCAATAAATAAATGGTTGTGTTCACAAGGTTTGACACAAAGCCATATTCGTATTCATACTGTTAATGACTTGCATGACAAGAACACACAACATATGGAAAAGGCCTCTTGATATTTGATCTGTGTTAGACAAATGCAACTTTGGCACAAGGCCATATTAACAGAGCACTGTATGAGCAACAAAATCAATGTGTTGTTTTGTGCTAAGTGACACCACCCCTCGATATTTCTATATTAAAAGAGCTACTGAAGAAGGGAAAAATATATAAATAGCTGTTAACAGTAATACAAGTAAAGAGTGGAGTGGGAAGGTAGGTTGCTTACAGTCAAGTTCTGCTGAAATCACCAGTTCTCATCTGATCACTAAAATTAAGCAGCATCAAAAGGGACACATTCCTACACCAACATTTAACAGAACCAATGTGTTACAGAGAAGGTCAACGTGCTACCTGTGACAATCTCATATTTTCATCATCTGAGCATGATATAACAGATATTCAGTACTGCCTTCCAGTAAGTGCAAGTGATCATGTGACAATTACATGTAGCATTAACTCCAACATGAAACCACATATCTCTACCAAAGTGAACTACAATTACAACAAGGGTGACTATGAAAAAATGAAAACATTCTTCAATCAGGATTGGAACGAGATGTTTAAAGATAAATCAACCCGACAGTGTATGGACATCATAGAGGAAATCTACAACAAAGGTATAGAAGAGAGTATTCCTAAAACTACAGTGACTGCCAGAGAGATAAAGAAACCCATATGGTTAAATAAACATGCTCACGGAAATATTCTAGTTGGATTAGATTCTTAAATACTAAACAAAATGATGATTATAAGAAATATATAAAAAGAAATCCAGCAAGCAATCCTGTGAAAAAAGCCAGGACAGGCTTTGAGAGGAAGTTAGCCAAAAAATGCAGGAAAAACTCCAAGTGCGTAAAGAGGTATATATAATTGTCCAACAAGTGGGAAAAGTGTGACAACAAATTTGCTGGAAGCCATAAACATATGGACAGAGGCTCTAGGTCCTAACATATCAGTAGACATTCTGTACCTCGACTATCGCAAAGCTTTTGATTGTGTCCCTCACCAGCGATTAATAAGCCAAGTGGAGAGCTTTGGGGTCGAGAGTGGTGCCCTGTGATGGATCGAGTCCTTTCTATCCAACAGACGACAGAAGGTAACAGTAAATGGATGTGATTCTGGATGGTCTATCATTCTCTCTGGGGTGCTGCAGGGCTCTGTCCTGAGTCCAGTACTCTTCTCATTGTTTGTGAACGACCTACCTATGGAAGTAAAATCAGTAATAAGTCTATTCACAGACGATACCAAGTTACATTACCAACAGAAGAGGCAGCATTTTAACTAGCTGAAGATCACATGCGACTTGAAACTTGGGCCCAGACCATGCAAATGCGTTTCCACTTTTTTAATGAAAAGTGATGCATCTAGGCAAAAATAACCTTAAGCACCAATACACCATGAAGACAGAGGATGGTGCTTACCATACTTAAGTAAATGTGAGTGTAGAGAAGGACCTTGGTGTACATATCGACAAAACATTAATATTCACAGCATATTGCCAACAGAAGATCAACATAGGAAACAAAATGCTTTGTTGTCTCCGTCACACCTTTAAGAACATGGATGCGGAAATATTCAAAATGCTGTATAAAGCACTCATCAGGCTGCATTTGAAATTCAGCTCCTGCATTTGGTCACCCCAACATAAATTTAACAAAGACTCTATAGAAAGAGTACAGAGAAGAGTCACAAAGATGATCCCCAACATCAAACACCTGTCATATCCAGAAAAGCTAAAAGAACTTAATCTGGAGACACTATCTTACAGAAGAACCCGTGCTGATCTATTAGAAATATTCAGGATAACCTCAGGTTTGCATGCCATTGACCAAGACTGTAAGTACAGCATCTGTCCAGCCATCCCTAAGCAGTGAACCAGAGGTCACAGCAAGAAGCTACAAATTCAAACATCCACCGGAACACTTCTTCTCAAACAGATCCACTCCTATCTGGAACAAGCTATTAGATGCCACAGTCTTTTCTCTGAACACATGAAAATTTCTTTTATATGTCGTGAAATTGTCGTATTTGTTCTTGAAATTATTTACTGTTGTTAATTGTAGTATATTAGGATCGTGCTGTACTAGTGAGTTCCAGTTATTTGAGAGAAGAAGTTTTTTCTAGTTCTGTGATATCTTTCTTTAGATATGGATTCCATGCTTGGACTGCGTATTCTAAGTGTGGTCTGATGTATGTTGTGTATAGTATCTTAAAAGATTTTGTATCTAAGTACTCAAATCTGGCTCTTATTATACCAGTTATTTGTGCTGCTTTTTTAGTTATTTTTGATATGTGATTCTATATTTTGAAATGTAAAGATATTGTTATACCTAGGTTTTTTTCTTGTTCTGTCTCTTTTAGTTTTTCTTTATTTTATTGGAAATTTATTGTCTTCCTTTCCCTAAAATTGTATTTACCTTGTATCAGAAAAATATACAGGGGTTAAAAACACACACGCTGGCTGAAATTTGTCCCATGAGACCGCCTTAAAGGAGTCATGTGATTAGACCCTAGCTGGTCGAGGGAGATTTAAAATCTGCCAATGGCCTCTTTTCCACCAGGACCTTTAAGGGACAAGATCACTTGAGGGCCTTTTGGCCCCAACCAACAGTAGCTTTCACAGCAGCGGTAGCAATCAACACTCTTTTTTCCTACCAGGAGGCCAAAGGGTTAACATCGCTTTTACACAGCTGGTCCAAGCTGGCCACTAGAGTGTGTTGGACAAAATGACCGACATGCTCAAATCATTTCTACGCTCTTTCAAAAACACAAAGAAACAACTTCTTCTCTTCAAGATTCTTTATACTAACAGCATGAAGCTGTCAATGACAAAAATAGCCTAACACAATATTACTGTGTCAGACAAACTTCACACTGGAAACCCGAAAAATAACTTTACGCCTCAACGATTTAACAGGCTTGCCAGCAATCTATACGTCTCAACAAAGAAACCAAAGTCCTACTGCATCTTCCAGCAAAATGAACTTTCCATACAAAAAAAGAATAATGAACATTTGAACACTTGTTAAACGGAACTGCTTCTAAAATATAATTCCCCCGTGAATCCCTTCCATTCGCAACAGACCTACGTTTCTTTTTCTCTCTTCCTACTATTTCTCTGTTCTTTACCTCTGTTATTGAAAGATCGGATTTACGAAAAACCAAAAAGTTCACATGTTCGAGTCAGGGTGACCCTAATTCAATAGTTCATGTAATAGCTTGTTTTGTTATTTTTCTTTCTGATATGCATTACTTTGCATTTGTCTATGTTGAAAAATATTTGCCATGTTTCAGACCATTTTTCTAATTTATTTATGTCTTCTTCTAGTTTTGTAACACTTTCCTTGTTTTTGTTGGTTCTCACCTCCAAACATTTATCCTCCAAAAATCTCAACAAAATAGGCTCCAAAGAATTGCGCCAATGAAGTAGAAAAAGGCGGGACTTCAAACGGCCAGCAGCGCAACAATTATTTTGGATATCAACTATTTTTCGACCAATAAAAATGCATCTAAAATCCAAGGCTCATGGGAGCCTACCTATTTCCCTTATAAACAAATCACAGACAGATATATAAAAAGTATAGGTCTTAATACTGATACTTGCGGTACACCTCTGTTTATTTTTTTCCAAGTTTGATTTTGTTCTTCCGTTAATTGTTACACATTGTTTTCTTCCTTTTAGGAATATTTCCTTTAATGTTGTATGTCTGTAATTTATTTATTTTAATGTTGTATGTCTGTAATTTATGAAGTCTAGGTATATTACATCTATTGGTTCTATACATAAAACATATTTAAATCTAATCTAAAAAAGATCTCAGGCACCAAATGTTTGAATATGAATTTTCGAACTAAATAACAATTAAAAAAATAATAATAATCAGAACAGAAACTCAAAACCGCAGTAGAACTTGATAGATTGACATTACTAACCTAATATTGTCCTGCGTCAGATACACAATAGTCTTGTCATTATATTTCCTCATGCATTTTTTTAATCAAGGGAGATAATTGAATCTACTCAGCACTTCGGATTGCCGCTTGTTGCCTTAGTGATAGTCTATTTTGAAAATGGCTGATGATACATCCAACAGCAACTCAAGAAAGCTCCCACCGATATCTCCCCGTTCTTTACCGTCTCCATCAAAACCGAGGAAGAAAAAAAGAGCCATAAATAAGTCAAATGGAGAACTTAACAGCAGTTTTCAAAAGTCTCCTGATTTGAGTCCAGATCCAGACAAACTTCCGCGTGAAGAAAGCTTAGAAAGTCCAAGAAGAAGTAATCGAGTTCTTCCACCGATTGAACCTTCTCAGTCATGTCCAGAAATCGGGCCGAGAAAAAAAAAGAAAAAAGTATTACCTTCATTTGTTATCGAAGTGTTGTCAATTTTAACACTTTTGAATCGACAGGAAACCATTAATTAATTTTGTTTTTTGAAGTTTCGTTGCAATTGAAAAGTTTTGTGAAATTTAAGGACTTGAATCGCCAAAAATGAGTTAGAATAAAAAATATTACGTAAATATTTTTTTAAAATATTAGTTTACTTACCTCTACATCACACGAAGAAACCTTATTTTTACCCTTTCATACTATAAAATTCATAGCATGTAAAAAATATCTTTTATAATCGACCAGACGAAAACACAAACAAAATAAAATCACACTTATTCTGTTTTAAAATGGGACGATATTTTACAACCTAATTTTAATTTTTGTATCCGTATTTATTTCATGGTAATTTAAGCAAAGAAGTTTTTCAATAAAATTGTAGAAACAAACTTTTTATTAGAAATTTGTAATGAAAGATTAATACGGTATTATTCTTTCATTACAAATTTCTATTTATTATTAATAATACCTGAAATAGTTGGAGATAAGTGTTGAAAAAGTGCAAACAGTTTATTGTTATGTATTAAAGACCTGAGGATGTTCAAATTACCAAATAAAACAAAGCAAGTTGTAGCAAAAGAAATAATTTTGCCCAAAGAAATTCTATGGCAAAAAAAAGTGCACCAATGCAACTATGACCATCTGTCAATTTTGTTAAAAACAACATGTAAATGTATTAAAGATAAAACAAGAATTATGTATTAGTGTGACTTGAGTGCCTAGCAAATATACATATGCAGGAAAACTATAACTTTTTTGGCGACTGTTTGTGTTATCTTTTTTGTCTTGTAGATTAAAATCTGCAAGTATAGTATTGAAACTATTACATTATTCGTCAATATAATAGTATTTATTATTAATAAGTGTAAAGGTACATAAACTGTTCTTATGTTAAAAAATCAAGTAGACGCACAACTGAACTGAACAGTTGCCTATCCATGCACGAAGCAACACTTTTTGGTAATTGTTTGGATTAGGTTCGCAAAGATTTTGAAAGAAAAGAGAGTTAACTAGTATAGACGCTGTACATGATAAAAAAAGGAGATAACATTATTTAATCATTAAACCCTAACAAAAAAAATCACATGTCAATGTAACAGTGACGTCATTTTGAAACTATGGTGGAAACCAGGGCCGAGTTTTACATTATAGTTGCATCATAAATATAATACCCCCTCTCATAAAACCTGAGTAAAATAAAAAAAAGTACTTTGATATATATTAAAAATACACGTCCTATCTACCTTTGGTGATAATTGGTCCTAAATTACACCCTGAGAGCGTGCATACACACAGTTTTTGGTACCACAAGTAGAAAAAAAAAGTGATGTAACTTAAAGATTTTTACCACGCGCTTTGCGCTTGATTAAGCCTTTAATTTAGGTTGTAGTATGGTTCCAGCTAACACAGAACATTTTTGCAATGTTGCAGATGGGTTGCATTTTGGTTGGGGAATATGTGATGTGGGTAGGTTGCAATTGAATATTTTTCTGAACCCAAACTGGCTGCACATCCCAAATGTTATGGTAACGTTGCAAGCGCTGTAGCTGAAAATCTCTCACATTTTGGAAAAACATCAAAATACTTTTTTTTACTTAACAATATATATAGAAGGTATAAAATGTCTTTAAATATTTCTTCAATTGAGAAGCATTAATTTAGATAATGCATGTTCTAATATCTATAACGTTGCTGAAAACATCTGCATTGTTGTGGGGAGTCTACAAAGAAATGTTAACATTACCAGGCTTTTAGGTAAGGTTGCAGAAATGTTTTAGTAATGTCAATTTGTTAGCTGGGGTCTTAGGTTCTTCTTTCCCAGTAAATTAAATCATCAAACAAAAAAAGACAATGTAAAAGGGTATTTATATTTAAAATTCAGTGTCAGTAAAATGTACGGCCAAATCAATATATTGAAATAAAATCCTTCTTTGCATGGAAATGTCTCGACCCCTGAACCCATGTGGCGAAAATTTGGTAGGCAGTTCCAGCTTTACTTTATATTTACCATTCTCTCATCTCTTAAATCAAAATCTATTGCTGGATACAAAGTGTTTAATTATTCCATGTTCATGAATATATTATACATTCCATAGATAATGAATTACTTCAGCACAATCATTGCAACAATATATAAACCATATATTTGGTAATAAATATAAAAAATCTGCTGCCAGTTGTCATTAAATGATTTTATCATCTTTATTCTTATCTGTCACCTTGTGATGGATTATCTACCTCCCGGGGGGGGGGGGGGGGGCTAGGCTGCAAAAGTGCTGAAATATCATCCAAAGAACTCACGTGTACTCTCCATTAAACCAATTTTTGCTCTCTGGGCCCCACTCCTTTCCGGTCTCCTAGCCTTAAGCCTACTCAGCCTAATAGTTAATCTGCCACTGCTTTTACTTCAGAAAATGATGCTGTGAAAAGTTTTTTGGCAATAAATTAAAACAAAAATGATCAAAAGTGGAGGCTGAAACCCTGCAGAATTATTGACATTCATTTAATATTTAGTAGCAAGTTTTATTAAAATCTAAACCTTCAATGGTATATTAATCTATGAGATAATTATTATTGTCACATAAATGTAAGAAATAGTTTGGAGCCACATCCTGTTATTATTTCATTACTGTACGTACTCTTTTCTCTGCTAAATATGGCACAAACCAAGTTGTTACTTGTTGTGGTTGTTTTGCTGAGAGAGTATCTCTGTCTTTCTGTGTAGTTGGTTTTGATCAAGGTTGTGTTTTTGTGATTAAAAAATAGGGATTTTTTATTTTGAAAAAGTTCTATTTATCAATATGTACATACCAGATTTTGAATAATCACTATTCTACTGTTTGATAAGTAACGTATTTTTCATGTTAAGCAACATTTTTAACTTACTGATATTAGTTTCATTGACAGTTTGTAAGGCATAAGTCGTTAAAATTGTGCAAAATTATTAACTGTTGATATATTTATTTGTGATATTTTTTTGATTTAGAGTGAACAATCCCCAGTGTTTCAAAGTGAAGAAGCATCAACAGACAATGGGCTTGATGAGCCACAGACTAATGGAACTCCAAGAAAGAAGAAAAAGAAGAAAAAGAAAGATGCAAATGATGAAGAACAAGTAGCTGAAGAATATCTTAGTACACTTCTTTATGATTTGGGTAGCATCGAGGAAGATGTTGTCACTAGTCCCGAGCCTCCTGCAGATATTCCAAGCTCTTTAGGGACTCCTGTCATACACAGTCAGCCTGCTGAGATGCTTTACATTGAAACTAATCGTAAGTTTTTATATATTTTCCCTGTTGTATATTGTGTAAATTTGATAACTATTTATATGCCTGTTTTAAATTGTAAACAAAGGATTCTCACTTTCACACCGAAAGGAAACCAAATGAATCACCAAAATATATTCTTTAGAATTCTAGAAGTTACTTGCAAGAGAAAAATGCAAAACAACAAAAAAACAGATAAAAAGAAATGCTTCCTAATGTCTAAGATGAAGTCTGCAGAAATTTGCAATGTCATAAATAAAGTTCTTTTGATATGCCCTGAGTTTTTAAATGCAAAAGATTACTTTTAACAGTTGATAAAGACGGAACCTTATAAGCCATTGAGAGAATAAGAGGGAAGGTTTCAGCTTCGTGCTGGAATGGAAGAAAACATAAAATGTTATATTGTTAGAATTGTAAAGGCTGAATGATTGGTTGTACTAATGTTCTTCCATTCAGTGGAAAAGTTTGGCCTAGTCACTATATGCATAGTTTTTACACATACAAAAACACACTCATACACATTTAGTTTAATTATTAAGAATGTGTTTTTCAAAGTTTCTAGTTACATAGATGACTGCTAGAAATTAAAGATTTTTTAATAATTTTTTGTTAGAAAAACTGATTTACTCAATAAATTAGGGATGTACTATAAAAGTAATAACCAAAACATGTAAAGAAGCCTTTATTTAAAGATAGATTCTTTTGCTTGCAACTATATTTTGATGCTTCTATTGCAGTGTGTTAAAACTACTTCATCCTTAATTTAGTAGTGAGTAATATGGTTTCTCACTTTCACACCGAAAGGAAACTTCTTAACATTTTCATAAAATATATAAAAATACATTCTTTTGGGTAATTTCATGCCTTTGGAAAAAAGAAATGCGCTAAAATCCCCCTGTACTCAATCTTCAGTCATCTTGACTTTACCATATTATAAGTATCCTTGAGGAGACATAGAAAGAGTAAGGATGATGCTGTGGTAAGAGAAAAATAAGCTTTCTCAAGTCTGTAATTAAATTCCTGTATCCATGTTTTTGCTTCTATTTCCTCATTCTCTTAGGGTTACTCAACTGACAATATTTTTTGATTCTTCAATTTTTGCAGGAAAGTTCAAAGCTACTCCCAAATCAAAAGCAATCATAAATTCTACTGAACCTATTCCAGTAAAAGACGACCAGTTTCATCCAGTTGGAAGTATTCCACAGCAGACCACATTAGAATTTGCAATCGGCACCCACCAATTTTGGAAATGCTTGTGCCTATTTGTCCATGGCCTTACTGCTGGTATTGGTCTGTGGAATATTGTCATGGTTGCTATAATCACTCATAAGGGGTACCAGGAGTTTTTAGAAATCTATGGTGGGCTGGCCTTACCCATCCAGAGCATCTTTTATACATTACTAGTTATTTGTGTGGTATCTGTTTGCGACAGGTAAAATCATTTTGTAATTTGACTTTTAACAATTTTGGCACAATAACATTTTTGAGGACCTAAAATTTGATTCTGCCAAAGGTTCACGTTTCCGGTAACACCTGTTGTGATGTAAAGTGTTATTGTTATGGATTTAAATAACAGGTGTTATGTGTTATTGTTATGTTAATGGTATAATTTAATCGAAACAATCCACTTAACAATAACACTTTATGTCACAAACGGTGTTGCTTGAAATGTGACCCTTTTGGCAGAATCAATTTTGGGTCCCTGAAAACATTATTGTGCCACAGTTTTATTCTGTATCCTATGGGTAATCTTTCCATATGACCTGTTTTTCACTATAAGTTGAAAGATCCCAAATATTGTAATATATGTTACAAAAGAAATCTTTTTCATTTGTGGCAGGCGTGTTGCTATTTAAATGCTGTAAAAACTTTAAAATTGTTGCTCATTTTTAAACACCTCTCAGAGGCTTATACACATTCTTTCTTAAAAGTCATGTTCTTTTAAAAGTGTATAGATCATAGAATATTTTACAAAAAGAATAATCATTTATTTATTTAGAACCAGATTTATGATATTTCGTATTTGTTTTGGTTTGGTAGAAAGTCAACTTTCATGACATCCGTTTCATTTTATAAGCATTCAGACATTTCCTTTAAAAAATTAAGAAATCTGCAAATTTTAATGATATTTTTTGCAAATTAATTCTGAATTAGGGAAGTATTATAATATTATGTGGTAGATAATTTTTAGTAGGTATTTAAAAACTTTTACCATATTTCAATACAATCAAAGCAATGTCATATTACATAAGACCATGACTGCATGAGTTATATCCCTTGAGATTAAATAAAATGTTCAGCATCTGTTGAAATAAATGGCACTATTAATTTTTTTGTTTTAGGTGCCAAATTACAACATACTCAGATTAGTCTTGCAGGCCATAGTTATTGAGTTCAATCTCCCATTAGGTTCTTTGCTACTGAGAACCTGTACCAGGCTAAGTCTAGTAAATATTTATTCTAGCAATCAATACAAAAAAAAACAATTTTTCCCTTAATATCTATAAAAAAATTTTAATAAGGAAAATAGTGTTATTACTGTTTATAAAACCCTAGTATTAAATAAATTAAACTGTACATGTACTGTAAACATTTATGACTATCTAAAATTAATAAACAAACATTAAGAATCTGTGCATACAAACAACTCAATATTTTTTAAGTTATTTTTATTGCAAGCAAAATTCCAATTCTACAAAACAATTTTTTTAGTTATATGGCAAATGTCCACTGATAAATGTGTATTATTGTCAACTACTGTACACAGTTTAAGTATAATTTGTTGTTTTTCCATAATTTCAAACCAAACTTAACATTCATTTTCTATATCAATACATTTTATAGTAATGGAAATTTGCATTAAGTGGTTAAAGCAATCTTTCTCCCTGAAAATTGTGTTTTACCCCAAGACAATGGTTCTGTGCTTTAGATATTTCACTGAGGCAGATTTTAAATATAATTCCGAGGAGTTCTGTGAATCTGGAAGCAAAAAACGTAATTTTTGGGTCTGGTCATTAACTAACATTCATAATTTTGAAGTACGGAAGCCTAAAAAGGAAGAAAAAAAGATTAAGTTGTATTTTCTTTTTAACTGATGTGTTTTGAATGAATATGACCATCATTTCTTTGTGAAATTTTTCATTTTTGATAAATATTAAGTTATTTAAAGAAATTTGAACCCTAACCAAAATCCTAAATCATCACACTTTGGACAGGTTTAACAGTAAGGATTTTTAAAACTAAAACAGTAAAATTAAATTTGTTAATGGCAAATGGTTTGCATTATACATACATTGTACATTTAAAAAAAATATTACTATTGCTATCTGTAGCTGCTGATCACACAGCCCCTTTAGAACTTGGACTTGGATTTTACATTGTAGTATTGAATTTTTGATCGTAGCTGAATGGTTAAGATGACTGATTTCTAATTGAAAGGTTGTGTGCTCAAATCATGGCTGGGATTCATTACTTTAGATTTTTATTTTGCAATAAATACATTTGTTGTGCGATCAAATCATGGCTGCAGTACCTTACAAATTTAATTTTTTTTTTGCAATAAATACATTTATACTAAAAGATATAAATTTAACTGATCAAGTAAATAATTTCTTATTTCTGGATTAAATAGCGATAGGCACTATTTAAGTATTTTGCAGGAATTAGCTGAAAACCTGCCTGGTAGGAGAGTGAATTAAAATCCCAATCTGTTTGAAAGATATACTTTTGGACTAAACCACAGAATTTACTCTTCTAATTTCTTTCTGCTAAACTTTTTCACAAATCAAAATATTATACTAATTAGTAGTATTATGGTTGTAAAGCTGAGGAACAAAGGGGTTCAGAAGGAGTTGTGGTGAATGTTTATGGCTGTCAAATGGTCATTAGTCTCATTTTTAAAAAGCCATGAATATAAAATGTCCCAAGAAGCACTGTAAATAAACCACACATACTTGAAGACTGGTACTCCCCTTCCCATTTTATTTAGCCTTGTGCTGTAGTTTGCAATGCATTTTTGTTGTAAGTATTTCTATAGCAAATTCTTTGAGTTCGGTATTTCTGAGATGAGGTGTTAGTATTACTGATACTATTGTTCGGACTGAGATCCTCATCTTGGTTGTCATTTCCACAACGTTTCGGTGCTCCTGCCTGGGATTGAACCCACAACCTACAGATGACTCAACAGTCAGACGCTTTTTAACCAACGCTTTAGCTATCTAGGCCCAAGTTGGGACGGTGGCCTAGATAGCTAAAGCGTTGGTTAAAAAGCGTCTGACTGTTGAGTCATCTGTAGGTTGTGGGTTCAATCCCAGGCAGGAGCACCACAACTGAAAAAAATTAACCACAAAATAATTTCTAGGACATGGATAGTGGAATGAGGACAGTATACCCCCGTGGATCAAATAAAGGGTTCAGTTCAATAGTTCCGGTAAGTTACCGACAAAACTTGACACCTGAAGAAGGCCGGAGGGTACATCGGCCGAAACGTTGTGGAAATGACAACCAAGATGAGGATCTCAGTCCGAACAATAGTATCAGTAGCAAATTCTTTGTAATAAATTGCAAACATCAATACTCTGTAAATATTGTCAAAGATAAAAAAAATTATGTTTATTGAGGTGATATTATGATTTAATGTATCTCCCTAGGCAAAACTTGCTGATGTCTATCACAGAAACCTAAATTGATACTTTTTGTTTTTGTCTTGTAAAGGTATGACATAAGCAACATAACACACAGTTTTCTTTTGCGTTCACTGACCCTGCAGACTGGGGCTGTCTCTGTCATCATCTATTTTGTGTGTCTGATTCTCAGTGTCAGTGTGGCCAACATTGATGACAAAATGTATCTGCACAACAATAACGTTCGATTCTTCAATACCTCTCAGGTAAGCAATACAGAAACATTTATTATTTTACTACAACTTAAATCAGTGTTGATTGAACTCGACTGAACATTAAATAATTTTGTTAGTGCTAAAGCAACTGCATATAAACATTGCAAACATAGGGTATATTAAAACCATTTACATTTTACAGCCACTGTTTAAAGTTGACTCTTCTTGGGAGAAAGGATCATTATTAATCCAAAAAGTTGATCATATGCTAGTAGTTGTTGCATTTTACCATTGTTTATATTCATTATGTACATTTGTTTTTAAAAGAATCGTTAGATTTGTATGAATCTGTATGCATGCTTTAACATGTGATCAGATATCATAAAAGGAGACCCTTGTAAATAATTTCAAACTCTAGAGAAATTCTCAAATCAAAACAAAAGATTATAACATTTAATACCCCCATTAATTGCTCTTCTGACTGATAGCAATATATCTACTTTCTTTTTTTAAGTGTAGGTTTACATGTCTGTAAAAAAACAATATAGTCAATACAGCAAAATTGTTTAATTGCTACATCTTTAGAGATCAACTTTATTCTTGGATATATGCATATTCAGATATTTTAGAAAAACATTTTCAATGTAAAAAGATGTGCATATATCCACATAAAAAATACACTTGCACTTACACTCATTAAAGCTGGTATAAAACTGTCACATTTATCAAAACTAAAGTTAATAATGAAATGTTTAAAAACGATACTGATTGATTATGATGTAACAATGTTAACCGTTACCAATCTTTTATTGTTTTTATTGATTTTTAATTTCAGGAACTGGAAGAAGATTTGTCTCTGTGGAAAATTATCAATATTCTACGAGGTGTTGGTGCTGTTCTTGGTTGGTTTGTGTTGTCTATCTCCCCCAATGCTGACCGATTGACTGAAAGCCTCTCAGAGGTTACAGACAATGTCATGGGAATCATTGTCCAACAGGAAGGCAGAATGAATACATAAAATAGCTGAAAATTAATGGGAAATCACATATCACCATTGACTTCTTGGATATTTATATAAGATACCTGCAGAAAATATGGTCTCTGAATAACATTACTGTTTATAAGATAATATGTATTTAGAAGGTACGAGGTGGCCGAGTAGTTAACAGCACAGAGAACGAGATTGGCGAGCTGAGTTCAAATTCTGGCCAAGATAGTTTGTGTTCGCTATGCACTAATGCCCTTGGGAAAGACATGTAGCCATCTCCTACCTCCTGCCAACACATCATGGCAGGAGTGTAAGGCCCATTACCCCACATGTCTTACAACCTTGGGGAAGGCCTATGTTCAACTAAAAAAAGGCTGAATTAAATATGTATATAAAAGTAAATGTGTGCTTCTTCTCTAGGATGTACAAATTATGTTTATGGTTTACTTTTTCTTGAGGTTTTGTTTTTCTTAATAAAGGGAATTTTGGTAATTGAGAGATTTAAATTATAAACCTGTAAAAATCCAAATGTAGGTTTACACCTGATTTTGATCTTTCATAGGTTTATAGGTTTTTTAATTGAATGATATACAGTTGTTTTTTTCATTGGTTTATGTTTCAGATTTTGTTAGTACCAAGGTTTTCAACTTTAAATTTGCACCCCTGGTTGTATTCTGTACCAAGGCTTCTCAAACTAGGGGGGTCGTATAAAGACTATTGGGGTGTTGCAGAAACATCTAAAGGAAGAAATGTTCAAGAGTATGAAATTATTAAAAAAATATGCTGACTAATTAAGAAAAATTCTGTTGTCAAATGATACTGTGGGTCACAGATGAATTTCTTAGGTTACAACTAATGACTAACTATATACAGTCTTAGTAATACCAATTGCTTTTATGCATTGAGTTGGGGTTGTGAGAAAATTTGTCTGATTCAAAGGGGTCACAAGTGAAAAAAGTTTGAGAAGCCCTGTTATTCTGTAGCATCCATCTGCCTATCCATCATTCTGCTTACCAACAAGCTTACCTTTTCACACCCATTGATCTGTCTATCCATTCATCTATAATATATATCTGCCTGCTGTGTATCAGTATGATTTATTGTACAATGTTTTAATATTAATACAGTGCAAAAACACGACATAAAACCATAAACATTATCACACAAAAACATCCTCTGGTCATCAAATTCATTGGCACTGAAATAGTTACTTGTATGTTTCAGTTAAGAAATATATTAACAAAGATTCATACCGTGAAACAGTAAATAAACATTTTATATATGAAATAAGAACAGATTGTGAATATACATAATGAGATTGTTCATAGCTTAGAATTTGTTGTAGTGAATTTATAAATAGAATTTCCTTATTCTTACTCAAGGAAAAGTTTATATTTTTAAAGCTCAACATCCAAAAATTAAAGAATAATACCACCACAATGAATTTTCGTAAAGTTACAAAACTAATGTGATAATCAATCAGGATTTTTATTCTCTGAATTATGCAATTATTTTCCATTAAAAAAATTCAACATTAACATGCTGTTCAAATGATTTTCACTAAAATGGAAAACTTGTATATCTTTTATTACTGCTACTCACAACACTGGTTTAAATACTGTTTTTGGGTTTAGGTTATTCATGTGTTCACACATTTCTATGTATCTGGACTTTGCCTAGCCCTAACCGTTCATAGTAGAAACTTAATATTTTGCACACACACTCCCTTAATGAGTGGAGAAAATCTTTGTTTTTAAAATTCCCTCCAAATAGGCTTTTAGAGGGGGGTTCAATTTTATTTATCTATATATCTGGACTTCAACCGCCCTAACTGTTCATAGTAGAAACTTGAAATTTTGTACATACACAACTTAATGAGATGGGGAAATGCTTTTTTTGCTTTTTAAAAATTCCCCTCCAAAATAGGGTTTTAGTGGGTGGTTCAATTTTTAATGTAAGCTTATGCTAAATTGGTCACTTAGTTTGTGTCCATGCCTTTTTTTTTTGGAATAACAAAATGCAAGGAAAGAAAAGTAACTTATTCATTGATCACCCCTTTTTTCCAATTGTTTTATTGATCATCCTCAACGTGACATGCTTACAAACGACATTGATCAACTAGTGGTTGAGAAAAAACACTTTTTCACATATCATCTCTTATGCATGTAATTAATATGAAGCCCTGCATTTTGGAGCTGGAAAGAGTCTCTTTGTCCACCGTCTATCAACCTGAACACATTGTGTCTTTTGTTTCTCCCTTCTTTTTCTAAACACAGCTAAATACGGTTTTAACCAAATGCATTTAACCAACACAGCTAAACACGGAAGATAACAACCAACAAATATGTAATAAACACTTAGAGGAGACAGTTGTTATAACTTACTCTTGTATGAAGTGTCAGCCAATCAATTATTAATGGTACACAGGAAATCTATAATATGGTAGCAGTCCATATTTGAATAATATATTTTGAAATTGAACTTGAAAATTCTGAATTCACTGATGCAAATGTAACAGTTAAAAAAGCAGAAGCACTGGATGATGTAAAATCATAAACAACTGGTAATATAACTGAAATTGAAAAGAATGTGATAGTGAGGAAGGTTCATCAGAAAACCTTGATTGTAATTCAGAAAATGTTGTAACTGAAACAGAACTCTTAGGAAACCCATCAGAGAACTTAATATAAGCACCTAAATTAAGAAGTAATCAAAAACATCTAACAAGAATGGTACAAGCTATGATGCAGAATTCAGATGAGTGGAAAGAAATGGAAATTATATCAAGAGGAGATAAAAGCACAGGAAAATATCCCAATTATTTGAATGTACTTACAAAAGATGAAGACAATATAAATGTTACTCGGTGTATACATTGGATGATGTTAAAGAATGGGAAGAAGTAGAGTCTGAGGAAATTCTTATTTCAACTCCTGAACAAAAATGATACTCTACCTGCCAAGTTCAAAGAGATGGAAAAGTTACAATGTGCATGATGAAGTAGATGATGAAGGACAGATGGATATACACTAAAAGGGAAGAAAGAAAAGTCTTGTTGCAAGAGGATTCAAAGACACAGAAAGGACAATTGCTCCTACATGCTCTAAAAGTAATCTGTGATTAGTGTTTGCCATATCAGCATCAAAGTGATGGAGGATCAATTCATTGGATGTGCAAAGTGCATTTTTACAAGGAGAGCTACTAATGAGAGAAATATTTCTTAAACCTCCACCAGGGGCCACCAATACCAGAAAACTGGAAATCTGTTTATGGACTCGAACAAGCATCGAGAATGTGGTATTTAAGAATAATAAAAGAGTTGTCTTGATTTCAAGTAACAAAAAGCAGATATGATGAAGTAACATTTTATTGGAGATGGAATGGTTTGTTGCATGGTGTCTTAGCAGCACATATTAGTGACTTCTTCTGGGCTGGTTCATCATCATTTAAAGAAAGAATCATTGATAAATTAATTCAGACAGTCAAAATAAGCAGTGATCTTCATGATAGCTTCAAATATCTGGGACTGCAGGTACGACAAAGTACATTTGGGATTATGATTAATCAAAACAGTTACACAGAAAATTTAGAAATCCTGGATAAACGTAGATCATTGTTATCTGAGGAAAAGAATATGTTTAGAAAAACTGTTGGCCAGATTGGATGGATAGCTAATCAAACCAGACCCAATTTGCCATATGATGCATGTCAATTGTGTGTGGCATATACAAATGCTAAAGTAGAAGATGCCTTTAGAGCAAACAAGGTAATTAAGATCAAAAAGGAAGACAATGTCATAAAGTTTCCTAGTCTTGCAAATATAGAAGAGTCAACAATAGTGGCTTACAGTGATGCCTCATTCAATAATCTTCATAATGGAAGATCACAGGGAGGTTATGTGATGCAAAAAGACTCCAATACATTGGCAATTGAAAAAGATCAAAAGAGTGGTAAAGAGCACATTAGCTGCTGAATGTTTAGCTTGACAGGAAGCAGTAGATTTGGCCTATTTAAAAACCATTCTGACAGAAATTCTTGGTGTTAAGCAAGACAAGATAAAAATCCATTGCCTCACAGACAATAAATCGCTGGTGGACTATTCTACAAACGTGAAGGAAGACAAACATCTAATACTTGATATGTCACTGATCAAGGAGATGTATCAGAAGAAAAAAATTGATGTTGTCAAATGGATAGACAATAAGCACCAACTTACGAATGTGTTAACAAAGAAAGGAGCCCTCAAGATGCTCCCTATGTCAGCGTTATTAAGGAAATGTCTCGTTAAGACACACCCTGTTGTGTTGGTTTTTCATATTTCTTCAAGTTGCATAAATCAAATGGACGTTTACAAGTTTTCACCTGATCATTTAAGTAGCATGGGCTAATAAAGAAAAAGAAATGGGAGTGTTATAACTTACTCTTGTATGAAGTGTCAGCCAATCAAAGGCGACCAAGAATTACATGCTTTGGTACATAAACTTCCGGTCAGTGTTGCCCATTTAGAGCATTTTTTGCTAGATTTCTCATTTTGGCAATGCAGAAATTCAAAGACTAGTACAGCTGCGCTATATTGGCACAATTAAACATTTTCAGTGTTTTTTTTTTAATTACAAACGTTTTACCGTCAACAGCGCCGTGGTGGGGTGGCATAGTGAGGCCTCCAGAGTTCAGCTGGGTTCCCAGTGTTGACAATTTTTTTCAGTTTATATCTAGAATTGCTTCAAATATTATTTAGAATTATCTAAATTTTCATGCCATTTATCTAGAGAATTATCTGGATACTATTTTATATTCTTAATAAAATTGGCACAATTGTACGATGGGGGGCCCGAATTTGTCTCGCTTGATACGTCAGCATGACAATATTTGTTACTAATTAATTCTTTCTACAGATATTTCTTTTCTTTTTTTCAGACAAAATAAATAAATACATAGTTTTAATTTAATTAAAATAATAAAAATATCATTTACTAACATTTATTTGCAGTCATTCAGATTAATATGAATGTAATTTAATATTTTGATTTGTAATGAATCATGAATCAATGTATAGAAACAATATAATTTAATATTACGTTGAGGTTATGTGAAACATCAACATGACAACATTTATTTATTACTAATTCTTTCTACAGATATTTTTTTCGGTAAAGGGACCCATGCTGTTTCCAGCATTTTAAACCATAGGCAAAATTTGCTACGGAAGATTGTAGACGTAAATTTCTTTTGTTAAGAAAACTTTGTTATATTTATTCATATTAATACATAACCCCCCCCCTCTTCCAAAATAAACCAATATGATGTCTGTATTGGGTTTAGATAGGGTGTAATGTTAAAACTCTTCATCCTCTTCACAACAATCCTGTTCACCAGGGCTTTCTGTTCTCACTTCCTTTGTCTCCATGCTGGCTTCTCCAGCAGATTGTTTATTCCACTTCCTTTTTCAAGCTCCTCTGAAATTCAGCTGCAACCCCATGCAGCCCTGTTGACACATCCAGGTGTTTCACCATATCCCAGTATGATTGCATATCTTGCTGTTTACTCGGTCCCTTAGCGTAACTGGGTCCCAACTCAGAACTGTGAACTGGCCATCCACTGACTTCAACTGCTGATTTCAAACTCTCACCTTTCACTCTGACTACATGAGACATCCTGCTTCCAACAAGGGTCCTTTCTGGTTTGGGGACCAGTATAACAGTATACTGTCCTTAGCTGTAGCCTTTAACTTTTCAGAAAGTTGACTGTATCCCTGTCCTGCTTTGACTGATCAACCACACAGAAGTTGGTAAATTAATGCAAACTCTACAGTATTCTAATGGTATTTGTAAATACATCAATGAGTCATTAAAGTGCAAATGTCATTCTGAGTGACTAACTGATGAAATGAGCTTTAGACAGGAAGAAGATTAGTAGATGGGGAGCAAATGTCATGCCGTGGTATTTTGAATGAAAGGAAGGAATCGATGGTGAGCCATACAATTTAGAAGATAAGTGCTTATATCTTGTAAATGATAAGAGATACTAGTAACAAATCCTCACTAAAACTGGGGATGTAATGCTCCCTCACTTACACAATGAATGTAAACAAGAATTTTTCAGTACTACATAGTTAAGTTTTAGTACTTATTAAATACTAAAAAAAAAAAATCAAAAAAAAATCGCTTTTACTTATTTTTTCAATTCTCTAATGTTTGGCGAAAACATATTCTGAAAATCTTCATCTGTTCCTGAAATACACTAAAAAGAGGTAATCCTGTTAATACAGATGTAAAATAACATTGTTTCTATGCTGTGTTTAGGTAATATGTTTTATGTAAGCAAGGATTACCTGCTTCAGAAAAACACCATAATTCCCCAACTACAACAAACCACCACACAAGCTGCATTCGTAATGTTGGATATTTAGCCAGCCGTGGATAGAGGTCACAGATTTGACCGCCACAGGTGTTGAAAGGTATAAACAAGATATCAATGAAAACCACAAACTGCAAGGTGTCAGGGACCGGAAGACACATCCAGTGTTCAAAAGTCAAACTGGATATCGACTGAACTTGCAGGGGGTGGCTGGGAAATCAGTGTGGGCGCTGATAAAAGTAACAGAGGCTCTCGAAAAAGCTAGGGAGAGGCAGCTGGGCCTGGGAGCACGGGCCAGTTTTCCTGTTGGGAACAGTCTGTCGGCTCTCATTATCTCTCTCTCACTCTTCATTCTCTGCCACGGCATGTATTTGATGAAATAAAAATATATCATCATATTTTTATAAACCAGGTTTAGAGTCTTCCTTTTTCTTTTCAGTTCAGGATTTTCCTCCCGTGGACCAAGATGGATATACAGCAGTAATAAATCTTAAAATGATGGGCTATCGATTGCTGAAAACCTCATGTTTCTATCTTCATTAGTTTATGAGTTCAAAAAGTGTGATGAATGGGCTGGATCATTTTTAAAAATCGAAATGAATCTTCAAAACGTTATTTTGAATGTTATTGATATGTGAGCAATACATTTGATAAGAGCGACCTCGCCTACAATTCAGTCGCAATGAAAAAAAGGTTACCAATCTTTTTTGTTTCTTTCTTTATGCTGAACAAATTACTTATTATCTATTCAAATTTGTCAAAAAAAAACCTAGTTATTGATGAAAATCTGAGTGAGTCTCTATAGCGGTGGCCATCTTGGACTAATAATGTCAGAGACCTTATGCCACAAATTCAGCCAAAACACCTGGTAGCCATGTAGTAGAGCATATTAGCAATATATTCCCAGTAGTCATTCCTTCCCTTCATTCAAAATCCCACATACTGATATTTTGTGACATTTGCTCCTCTACTATAGGTTATCATCTAATCACCTTAGATATTGCAGAATTTACAAATGCTGGAATGTACTGACTGCAAAAAATTGTGCTTTGTGAAAATTAAAAATGATGTCAAAGTTCTTTTTTAAATAAAATACAGAATAGTGAAATCTGCAGGTAGTTAAAAACTTGATTAAAGACAATTGTAATTTTGCAACAGATATTATACTATCTAACCTTAGTCTTTCCGGTAAAGAAGTTAGGTTTTTAAGTAATTTTGTAACTAGATGGCTGCTTTCTGGTTCACTGTTTATTGTTCTTTGAAAAACAATTTAACTGTGTCTTAAAGTACTCAAACTATAAGACTGGATATTGCAAAGCTTAATGCATGAAATGTAAATTGAATAATGAGTAGAATATTAGAGAAAGGAAATGTCAAAATGATATCAATCTTTAATGCTATGATTACTTTTCTTATGTACTAACACTCTTAGGAAAGGCATGTACTTGGAAACTTCTTCACATTACAAAACAAACAAATGCAAAGTCACCTGTGGCTGCTAGAATTGATATAAAGACATGTATCAGACTCCTCCTTTCACTTGCAAGTTTTTAACTGGCAATGAAAACAAAACACATATAAGCTGCTTATCAAATGTAACTCAAAAGAAAAAAAATAACTAGATATATATAGATGTACAAATAAATTTAAGACAAGCCAGGAGTATATGTATGAAAAAGTTCATTCTTTCATTTATTTCTTTGTGTTTGAGGACTAGTTTCGACTTCTGTCATCTTCAGCGCATCTTTTGGAATTGATAGAAAAAATTCATTTCAATTGTGAATATCTATTGTTGTTTATATTGTTAGAGCCTTTGGCTAGTGTGTATGTGCGAGTGTGTGGATGAGTATGTGTGTGTTAAGTGTATGTATGAGAGTGTGTGTGTGTATGGGTGTATGTGGAGTTAATATGTTGATCCTATATGGTCGGCCATTACCGATACGAATTCACATATTCTCTGAATTTCTAAGTTCATGGATTGACACACGGAAACATAGGTAAGATAAAAAATAAAAAATACAAATAAATAAAATGAATTAAATAGTGAAAACTTGAATAAAATAGAACTAAACCAATAAGTACATAAACATGAAAAACTGTAAGGATAATAATAATAATTAAAAAAATATGTAATAAAATAATAGTATAATCATAAAATAGAAAAATATAAGCATTAGAAATAGAAGTAGAAATAAAGATAAATTTAAAAATAAACAGTGAAAATAGTCATACTCTAAAAAGTAGTGATAATAAAAAGAAGAAAACCTATATAGTGAGGAATAAAAATTAAAAATTAACCATAAGTGTAAAAGTAGAAGTGAAAAATAGGAGTCACAAAAAATAGCAAAGTTCATGTATATTGGTAAGACATAAATATAAAGGTAGATCAGTAGTGAACAGTAGTTTTGATGTCTATAACATTTTTTTGAAAGGTGATGGAATATTCACTATTTTCGCTATTATTCAAACACATTGTAATTGAGTCCATATATGAACAGACATCCTGTGTGTGTGGAGTCATTGGTAGTTCAGTTATTATTAGAATTGTAGTGACGAGTAAGTTTTTGCCCGGGTGTTTGAAATATATATATGTGTGTAGTAGTGAACAGTATTCTTGATGTCTACCACATTTTTTTGAAAGGTGATGGATAGTCCATTATTATAATTATTTTTCCAACATAATGCAATCGAGTCTTTATATGAAAAAACATCATGTGTGTGTGTAAATGGGTTGTGTGGAGTCCTTGGTAGTTCAGTTGTCATGCGATTTGTAGAGATGAGTTAGTTTTTGTCCGTGTGTTTTAAATGTTGTTAATTTACTGTTTAGTCCTTTTGGTGCTAGAGTCTGTAAGCGTTACATCCATCTATCTTTGTGTTTCTAATATTGTGATGTTTTTTTTCCATTTTTTCAATGATGATGAATTTAGTGTCTCTATTAAAATCATGGCCTGCTAGTCTGAAGTGTTGTTCTACAGGAAGTAGTTGATTGTGGTTTAATGTTTTTATTCTGTGTCTGTAATTATTAAGTCTAATATTGAATTGTGATTCAGCCTTACCTATGTATTGTATATTGCAGAGGGTGCAATTTAGGGGTAGATGACATTTTTGCTTCTGCAGTTTGAATTATGGTAGATCTTATTATAGGTCTTCTTAATCGTAGCACTAGTGAATGTATCTGTGGAAAGAAAGTAGTTACAACATAGACTGTTCTTTCTGTTGCAAGGTTGACCAAAATTGACGGATTTTATAGTAAGTGTTTTTGGAATGACTCTGTTATTGATTATGATATTGCTACCTATCATGTTTTTGATGCTTTGGGGACAACAGTATGTGACAAAACCTGGTTCTTGGAACAACTGACTTAGTTCCAGTTTAAATTTTAGGATGTCCCAGCGGTGCATCAATATTCGAGTTAATGGAGGGGAGGGTGTTGTTATGATCGGTATGCAATTCAATCTGTCTTTGTTTGCTAGTTTTAGGGTATCCTCTCTGGGGATTGTAATCACTCTATTAGTTTGGTCCTTCAACAAATTGTGTTGGTAGCCTGTGATGTAAAATGTTTTATAAGTAAATCACTATTATTATTAATTTCATTATTGTCTGAGCATATCTTTCTAAGCCTGAGTGCCTGTGAGAAAGGGAGGTTTTCTTTTAGGTGTTTAGGATGTGTGGATTTAAAATGGAGGTAGTTGTGTGTGTCAGTGAGTTTGGTGTATAGTGTGGTTTGTAGTTTTCTATTTTCGTCTATGTAAATGAGGATGTCTAGAAATACTATAGATTGCATCAAAATTTCATGGTCGAATTTAATGGAAACATGTTGAGAGTTGAGGTGTGTTAGGAATCTATTAAGTTTTGTTGTTCCACCTGTGTATATTATGAATATGTCATCGATGTATCTGGCATAGAATAGAATGTATGCATATATATTAAAATTAAAAACTAAATTCAATGTATATGTAAGTATGTGTAAGCGGGTAATAAAGCTAAAAAAAAACATACAAATAAATACTCTGCTGAAACCAGAATAAGACCAGGATTTAAAATTAAGTTAAGATAGTTAGGCAGTCTGTTAAAAGTAGGTATATACTTATACCTATATTTCTATTCCCCTAGCATTATTGCCTCTCCTCCTCCTTTCTCTTTCCTTCTCTCCCACTTTCTTAACTTCTCATTAAAAGGAATTGTACAGCCCTACCCTATAGCCAGCTCAGACACCTACTAACTACTAAGGTCAGACTACTGTCGGAATGCTCCCGCAAAGGGGCGGTAGACCCCCCCCCCCATAGCTAGCTCTGGCATACCTACGACCTTGGGGCTTTGCTCCCATTCATGCCACCTTGGTGGACCATAGGATACAAACCCTTGGTTTAAAGGGTGGGGTCGGCTTTGCGCACATCTTAAAACTTCATCGCGCATGGTGGGGGGGTTATCTCACATACATTAAGTTTAAGAGATGAATGAAGTTTACGATTACCACTACCAGTATCCAAATAGACAAAAATTAAAAGTAAGCATGAAACTGACAAAAATAATCGATATTTGATTAAGTTGTGAAACCACAAAAGAAAAGGTTCATTATTAATATTTTGATTTATATTCACATCATCACGCATTTTTTCTTTATCAATCAAACATGAATTTCCAGCAATTTTTTCATAGTTACTTTCATCTTAAAATTATCTGATGGAAAATGTTCCGGGAACACATTGTTATTATTTGCGTGGATATGAATCAAAAGCACTAACTGCAATCTTAAAAGTAGTTGTGATTATAGAAACTATGTAGATCTGGGCCAGTTGTTACTATTTAAATCCAAATATTCACTAACCAGTAAATAGGGTGTATATTTTAAGTAGGCACCTGGCAAACTGCCTTGAATACCGACCGATCATCCCAGGATAAACTCGTTACTACTGCCGGGTGAAAAAGTCATAGGTGCTACCGTGCTATGTATAGGTGATAGAGGTCAGTGATGATACTATTCACCATACTTCAGAGCAAAATGCACTTCTTGTTAAATTAGCATACTTATAAAATACGCAATAAAAGTAAGTGTTGTCGTTAAGTTTTCTTAGAAAATTGAGGGTTTCTTTCTTTATTGTTTACATAATAAACAAAATAAAAAATACTTGTTTTTTGGCGTAATATGATCAAAGTCTTTCCATGTCAAGTGTTCATTTTTATCTCCATCACTTCATTATTTGTATGATCTGCCGTATACACCAAAACAAAAACAGCTAATTCATTTCATAACCCTAATTGTGTGTGTATGATTGGATGTTTTAGCTTGTTGACCGTAGACTCTTTTTAAATGAACAGTAATATGCCTTGACTGTATTGATCTGATGTCATTTTTTTAACGTACAGCCACTAAATTGCTTGAAACCTTTTAATACCCACTTCACTTAAGAAAACATAAAATACTCATGCTGCATCAATGTAGGTAACAGTTGCATACCTTTGTTGATTTGATGACGATAAGCACGTGTTTTATTTTCTTTGCAGTGAGTGCGAGAATACATTTAAATGTTCGTTTTTTTTGGACAATATCATCTTTTCTAAATTAACTTCAAGTCACAGTGTTTTTGTTCTGCAGAAGTCGGATTTTAGTGCGGTTATCTGATTTGATTAGTAAAATCGTCCCCTTTTTACACTTTTCTACAGAGAGCATTACTGTTAGAAAATCTCCAACTAGAGCAGTGCTAATCTAATTGTGGTACCAGCGTACTAGTCACTGGTTACGTGTAAACGGTACGCGATCCACAGGCTACCAGGCCGCTCCTTATCACATCCTTAATGACAGTTATGCCCAAGCGTGCCCAAGAACAACATCATGTTCTTGGGCATTTGCATTATTTTTACAATGGAGAAACTACAAACTAAATAAAATACAAGTTTTAAAAAATTACTTTTAATACATTCATTATAATTTTTCGATAAAGATTAACATTTTACAATTAATATTTCACTGATATAATGTACGAATAATAATTTGTCATAGAGATGCTACCGGTCCCTGAAACATGGAGAAAAAAAGAAATGCAGGTCCGCGAGATCAGATAGTTTGAGTAACGCTGAATTAGTAGAGGACTAACGACTAACAAGACTAACTAAAAAGTGATCATGTCAATGACATTGTGTACTTCATTTGAAGAAAGTTCTTTCATTTAAATAAAGTATGAAAAAATGTTTATTGGATGTACTTTGAGTTTAATTGTCGTTGTAAATCATAGTTCAACAAACATTTCTTTCAATATAAGAAATTTAAATAAATCGTAACGTAACTGGATGGATGGGTGATGAACAGTCGTGGAAAAGGTAGAATTTCACGAAGTATCCTGTCGTCAGCATTGTACAATGTACATCCTTTCAACAAATATACTTCTCAAGCTGTTTGTGAATCTTCTATGAAATGACTGACCGAAACAAGTTTAGTTCGAAAATTATCCAAAATTACTGTAAAATATCCGCATAAAATAAAACAAGTTATCGCTTTGTGGTAAAACATGTGTAGAAGAGGTGAGGGCGGGTAAATGGATTTTATCACAGTTAGGCAAACGAACCATAACCATTCTTAGCGGTTTTAACCAGGATTGTTTTTCATTAGATTCAGTTGTAAAAATAAAGAATTCAGATTAAAAAAAACTAGAACTAAAGTACCTTTTTTTAATTAACAATAATTCAAGTGTTACCTCGTTCCATGCCAAAAGTTAGTTTTAGGTGTTTTTGTGTGGGGTGTATAGTGACTTTACCTTGCACCCTCAGTTTGTAACTGAAAGATGTTTGTATTTTGTCTAAAATTATCATTATTTGTCAAATTCGATCTCTCGTATAATTTTTCAAAAATTATAATTAAATATTAAAAAAAAAAATTACAATCCTATCGGTGTAATTCCGGAATGTTTGCCGAGATATTTTTACACGTAAGCTCTATCACCACAAATTAATGCAGAATTATCGCCCCTTTGCTTGGCCTTGGAAAACCAAAAATAAAAATAAACCTTCAACTCTAAGAAGCTGTAATACATTTAGTGAAAATAGAATTAAAGAAAAGTAAACATATCAGGATATAAAACAATTTGTTAAAGCGTGTTATCGTATAGTAATTCTAGCATGTATCTCTCTTGGAACTAATCAACTCAAGCGAGCTTCATTTTACACTTCGTGAAATTTATTCAATAAAGCTAAAATAATAAATTTAGTATTTAAACATAACAATAATAATTTGGTAATACATATTTGACTAATTTTAAATTAAGTGAGAAAGTTGTGCATGGGCATTTAAACTTTTAGAAACGTACATTGTGCGGGGGAAAATAGATGCTATGCTAGATAATCACAGATCTGTCGTTTGAAAATAACTGACTTTTAACATTACGTTTTCTGATAACAACAATAGGGGAAATCGTAGATCATTAAGGCTATAATGATTTCTTGTCTAGTTAGTTCGAAGTTGTGAAAATGACTTTCACTCATGGAGACAAAGTACACAATGTCACGACCTTTTCGATCTGAGGCGTAGCCAATGAAAACGTCATAACTACGTCACGACTTATGCGCAATTCTATAGATACTAACGGTTGCTGTTCTCACATCCTATGTACAGCTAACCATAAGTGTAATAATTTACTCGATCAATTTCGTTTTTTTAATTTTCTGAACCAAGTATAAAAAATCATTTGCATCAGCTTTTGTTTGTTACTATGAAAAATGAAATATTTTCGTTATCTATTTGAAATAAAGATAGAGAGAAAAATATGATACTGGGCAGAATTTCTTTCTATCATCAAATAGGTCAAAGAACTTTAAAACTGCTCTTTTTGAAAGGTAAATGCTTTCAAAAATTCTGTTTGAAATATACATATAAAAAACCTTAATCATATTCCAGAAATTATTATAAATACAAAATGGCTTCAAGATTAACTTAAAACCACTTTCAACATGGCATAATATGACATGGACAAACTGACAAAATAGGAAATCTCATTGTTTGTATAAGTTATAATTGCAGGAAAAGTCTTCATCCCTGACATTTGGTGATGAAAATAAATATTTCAATGAAATACATCGAAGATTACTTTAAATTCTGATTTGAAGTCCTTAAAATGCAATATAAAAAAAATAGGTAACGGTCTACATCCGTTAACCAAGTTGAAAAATAGAAACAATTTTGGTGATTACAATTACATAAGCTCATTTTTTTTCTTCCAATAAGGTTAGGTGGGTTACTATGAGCTGTGGTCATAAATAGTGGGTAGCAATTTAAAACAGTTTGGGAACCACTGCTCTAGACTATTTAAAATACCTCTGGAATACCAATAAAACTTAACCACTCAATTGTTTTTGAGTTCTTTAATATCATAAATAAATACACACATGGAAAAAATGAATTATATATTTACTAAAATTCACCAAATGTCTGTCTGTCTGTGTTAGCAAAATGAAAGAACAGCCAGAGCTATGACCACCAAATTTTCTGTGGTTACTAATAGGACCCCAGAGCAGGGTTTTAGCAAGTTAGTTTTTGAGAATTCCCCCCACCCCCGCCTCACACACACTCACACATTTTTAGTTGGAGGGGTTCAATTTACAATGTAAGTTTATGCTAAATTGGTCCCTTAGTTTGTGTCGGCAGCATTCATGCTTACCTAAAAATGTCTGTCCGCCCATCTGTCAGTCATCGCAAAACTCAAGAACCACACAACATATCCCCATGAAATTTTCTGTGTGTACTAATGGTACCCCGAGGAAGTTTTTTAAGCAAGTTAGTTTTTGAAAATTCCAAAACTTTTCAAGTTTTTAGTGGGGTGTTCGATTTACAATGTAAATGTATTATGGTAAATTATTTTGTGTCTGGATGCATACATGCTTACCTAAAAATGTACTATTACTTTAATTCACCAAATATGTCTGTATTAGCATAACTCAAGTACAGCTAGAGCTATGGCCACCAAATCTTTTGTTACTATAGAACCCTGGAGCATGTTTTTCGCATATTAATCTTTGAAAATAAAAATAATAATAATGTATGATCTGCTTTCATGCTCTACCCAATAATAATGATCTTATTTTGATATCCATCTATATAATATTAAAAGTCTGATTCCGTTTATCTGTAGCCAAAATGGTGCATTGTAGCCAGGGGTATAGATTTGAGGTAGCACTAAAAGAACAATTTTTTCTCTTATTAGGGCTAAAAGTCCCATTTAG
>VCCN01000158.1:2330907-2343671 GCA_006491835.1 Architeuthis dux | reverse complement strand
TACATACATACATGTATACACATATGTATATATACACGCACACACATATATATATTGTTTGTGTGTGAATGAGCTTTTTAAATGTGCATACGCACATATCATGTAGCAAATTCTCTAGGAAAATTAAACAATACATAAAAAAACTATTGTAAAATAATGAAAACAATTTACAAAATATATTCTCTTTGAGGGAATGGAATTTGCACAGCATATTATTTTTGTCTTCATTGCCCTTCATGAATGAGATGGAATATAAGGTATAGGTCACCTTTGCTATCTGGAGGAAACATGTGTCTTTTTTAAGAACAAAGTAAAAAGAATAATAAAATCGAGAAAAAATAAAAATAAGGAAGCAATTAAACACAAAATCTGTTTATTGTATTTTACAAGCATATAACATGACAATTAATGATATTTAATAAGTTTAGCTTAGTATGACACAAGACCCAATGG
The DNA here is from genome assembly GCA_006491835.1 of Architeuthis dux. Classification (NCBI taxonomy): domain Eukaryota; kingdom Metazoa; phylum Mollusca; class Cephalopoda; order Oegopsida; family Architeuthidae; genus Architeuthis; species Architeuthis dux. Next base: position 2,343,218 of record VCCN01000158.1, on the reverse strand, counting down.
AAAAAATGAGGATCAGTAGATTGTGTTACAACAGTCTTCCAAGGGCCTATCTACCTTGAAAATCTGCATTTGAAATCCTGGCTTTTACAAGGGCTTTAACACTGACTTCTGGCACCAGTAGGAAATATGTAACTATCTCAGACTCCAGGCAAGACCAAAAATTAATTTACTGTTAAGAGTATAAATTAAACAGCACAATGTCATCATATTATGTAAAGCTTCAAGAACTGTGAAAGAATAAATCTAAGCCTTTCATTGGAGCACTGGTACTTTTTAACATATTTTTTCTACAATTCTGTTCTCAAAATATTTTTTCCAAAATAAAATTCAAAATGTTCTCCTGTTTACTAAAGCAGGTAATTTAATAATTACTGGGTAAGTGCTCTTATCTCATTTCACTTGGTATGTATCCCTTATCTCATTTCACTTCAAACCTATAATTCTCCTTTAATGTTGCTATCTTCTATGTTGTCAAACTCCAAGACAAAGTCGACTTTACTTTCCTACCACCCTGCAACAGCCAGTCTTGTTTTAACATGAGTTATGTAGATATTCAAAAGAAGTTTGATAAAATATTTAAAGGAAAAAACATTTATTTTGTTAGCCAAAAAGTTCATTCTGTTTTTTTTTTTAGATGATACTGGGCGCATTTAGTTTAAACTTCTTAAAAAATATTGCTTTTGATTGTATTGTGATACTTGTCATATTATGTTTTTCTATTTTAAGAAAGGTAAAAATGCAAAAAATAGATTTGTTCAGTTTATGATTAAACATGTTGAAAGTGGTTTATAAGTTTTGTGCTGGAGATTTTATACTGATATTATACTCCATGGTTGGTGAGAATAGTTGAGATTGATAGTGAACAAATCAAGACATTACTTAAGAATAATCAATGCTATACAACACAGAAGATAGCCAAAAATAATCAATATATCTAAATCAAGCATTGAAAATTATTTTCACTAGCTTGATTATGTTAGTCACTTTGATGTGTGGCTTCCACATAACAAACATATTCCATTTTTGAAACAGATTGTGACTGGCAATGAAAACTGGATATCATGGGGCAACAAATGAAATGAACTACCATTAACCGGTCCTCATGCACAGAAGGTGATGCTGTGTATATGGTGGGATTAGAAGGGAGTCCTCTACCATAAACGTTTTCTGGAAAGCAAAATGATTGTCTTTTATTTTTACTTAATGAACCAAACTAACTTTTTGAAAACCCAATATTATATAAAACCATATCAAAATAAAATTATTTCCTTTTCATCTGTTTATAAAAGTAAAAAAAAAAACAAGAGGTTTTTCATTAAACTTTATATCAACCTATTGAAATAGTTTTTATTCCAAAAGTGATTATGATGCAAACATTAAACCAGTAAAATTTCAAATCTTAATACCTCATTTCAAAGTATAGATTCAGTAACACACATTTGGGGAAAAATTGTATTGCATATTTATCTAAAAAGAATAATGAATTACACATTTAAGTTGCAGTCTCCAGATTTTTGTAAAGAAATTATTTCAACTCAAATGTCAGATGATACTGCTTTAAACAGCAGTATCATCTGAAGGAGAGGTAAGATTCAACGTTGTAATGTCGTAAACGTCAACATTGCTATTTTCATAAAACGACTTCACTATGTTTATTGTTTTTCAAAATCCTTTGAAATGATTACGCAAACGGTCTTCCATAGTTGTTCGATCTTCACCCTCAACTCCTTTGTGGAAGGTCATGGACATGCGCAGAAGCCATCATCCGGGTCTGTGAGCGAAAGAATGACGTCAGTCACGTGACTACCCTTTATCAGTCTTTCACTTCGAAAAGACACCAGATTCTGGTGGATGTTCTAGTGAGGCTCCTCTTCTACCAATTTTTCACAACCCAACAGAACCTCAAAGTGAGTACAACAATTATTTTTTACTTTTTAACAGACTTAATAGTCCGACTCTTCAATATTTATCCTCATTCGAATCGCTTAAATAATAGTAACTGCCTTTCATCTTAAGTCTTGCTCGAGTTGACTACGGACGAAAAGGTATGAAGGACATCCACGCATGTCTTTGCATAGATTTAATTTTGCTGTAAATCCGTTTTATTCCTGATATTTTCCTTTTAATTGTAATTTATTAATTATTTGTGTATAGATTATGGTGATAGCTGAAAAGAAACGGTTTTATTTTATCATATTCCACTTTTTTTTCTTTTTTTTCTTTTTTTTTTCTTGGTTGAAAAATGTTGAAGGACATTTACGCCTGCTGTAAAAGAATCGTTTCTCGATCTAGGCCATGCTAACATCCTAGAAGTATCATCAAAGCTATGTCTGTTTTAGCTTTTAAAAAAAATTATTAAGCCATATCTATTTAAAGTAAAACCCGCTACATTTGCGTTTTTTCGAAAAACCCCATTAGTGTGAAACCAAAGTCATAGCTAAATTTAGACTTTTCAAGACACTTTCTTTTTTCCCTTTTCTTTTTTTCTATTAACATTGTCATGCCTCATGTTCGTAAAAATGCGGAATAATTGTCTTAAGACTTTCCGTTTCCTCTTGTAATGAATTTTATGTAATCTACTATATTTCTTTTTTGATAAAATACACTTAATGTGAATAACCTTCTTTTGATGAGTAGGTCACAATTTTAACCAAGCGGTTATGAAACCCGTCTTGGCTTCTTGGTACTTAAATTGATAGTTATGTTCACATAATGGGATTTATATTTATTTTATTTTTTTCTTCTTCCCCTATTTGCTGTTCATTCTGACCTAATCTGCAACAGTTAATAGTTTAAACAAATTGACGAATTTGTAGCCAAGTTAAATAGCGGAATATTAATGATGTCTAAGTTACTGAATACGTAGGCCTTTTCTTCTCCCTCTTACTTTAACCTGCCTTTTCTCCCTTCGCAGCGTCCTTTTACTTGTCATGTCTTTTGTAATTTTTCCTTAACGTCAATAGGAATTGTTTCAAATGTGACATTCTTTTCAATGTTATAATTTCTTATCAATTTTTCCCTTTTTTTTTTTTTTTTTTTTTTTTTTTTTTTTTTCCTAACCTAGAAAAGATAAGGTCATTCTAAGTCCTTCAACCTTTGACACATTCCAAGCTATCACCTTGAATCCCAATCTGTTTTGAAGAAAATTATTAAATTACAAACGTTAAGACAATGATTTATAGTTTGACCCAACCTTTGTCATGATTTGTAAAAACGTCATTGAACTTTATTGAATTTACAACTTCGGTTGTTTGAATCAATTTCCGTAACACTCTTATTGAGGAAGAGAAATATACCCATTGAAGGCAAAATTTCACTAATTAATGCAACCTAATGACCTTTTTGTGGTAAGTTATCTTACAAAAATTAGAATGAGGATCTTATTTTAAATCCACTCTAAATTGTGTCCTTTCGTCAGTAAGGTAAAGGTCAACTTAATTTCTTAGTAAAGCTTTTTCTCCCGCACTGATTTAATTGTATTTCATGGCCCTTTAATTTGCTGTAGTAAGTCTACCCCCAAAATTAGAAAATGATTCGTGTTAGTGTTGTGGAAAGGTTAAGTGAGTACGCATTATCTTGTTTGTGTTGTGAACAAGTTATATTTTGTTCAAAGCTTGAATCTTTTTTAAGGCTTTCTGGCACACAGAAAAATAAAATTAAACGGGGCTTTTTTATTCCCCCCCCCCCAACCACTTTGTACAAATATGGCACTGGCCGATTTAAAGTATCGTTATTCTTTATAAAAGATTGAAATTGTGTCGATTTCAATGGCTAAGCTTTCTCAACGTTTGAAAGTCGTACTGCAATAATTCAAGTTTTTAAATCGTTTTAAACCAGATCCGAGTATTGTCGGTAACAATCTTTACATAAAACGTTTAATTTTAAAACCGAAAGTAAACTTAGTCTTTCGAAAATCTAGCAGTCACAAGAAGGTCGAATATTAAAAAAAAAATGTTCGCTGTTAATTTGTGATTTCAAATCCTTGAAACGGTTACCTCCGGAAATTTGTCAGCTTTGAGGAATTCATTTTTTAAATCTTTCAGGATGAGTTCTATTTACAATGTAACTATATAATATTAAATTAGACCCGTACTGTCTTCATATAGTTCAATAATTGCCCAACTTAATTATGAAAGTAATGTTTTCAAGGTCCTTCACGACAAAGATGGTGGCGTAAGGGAGGCTATTTTTATCTAAAAGTGCAAATTTACGTAAAGATCACGAACGAGCAGATACCAAGAGGGATTAAAACTTTTAGATGTCATTATTTTCTTGATCGATGATCATTTACTTCACAAAGCTACACTTGTGAGGAACCCAGTAAAGCCCGAATGTATTTTCTATAAATTTGAGCAGTCATTACTATTCCAAGTTTTGTTCGGATCATTAAACTCTTTTGACCCTTTCCTTAAGGCAGCAGTGTTGTATGATGCATCGGACGTAACAATACAAAGTTGTCCGAACATGTTTCGTGTCTTAAGAACATGCTGACCTTGAACCGTTTGCTTTAGTGTGGAGGAACCAAATAAAATAGTAAAGCATAATTATTATATTAAGAATTATGCAAATTCAAAATTCTCTTTGCCTTTTCAATATTGATTTTTAGCTTCAACTGAATTCATTTTGATACATTTAAGATAAAGTAATTGTACAAGTGAATTTTTCAGAATGTCCAGACTTTCGCACGTCTCCTGTGGGGATCCGAAAAGTTGAAAAACTAAACACTTATATCACAATGTGACATCATGCCGAAACTTAAGATTAGGTTTTAAATAATGCAGAAAGATCCATCTTTTAATTATTTTTAAACAAGTGAGAGACGGCCATTTCTCTGCCTTGCTTTCCAGTTCACATGTTTTAAGATATCACTGGTTTGTGACTGGAGCCAACCCTCTTTCTTTGAAGTAACTGATAGCAATAAACATTAACCAAAGTAACTTTTATACCCTGCCTAGAAGGGCTTTTTGTGATTGGCAATATCTGATTGCAAGAAAAATATCGTTAATACTTTTAAGAACGTATCTTTAAAATATATAAACTTGTTTAGTTAACAATGATTTTGTCAAGGTTTATTTAAATTAAATATTTTCTATCTTTTGTAACACCTCCCCCCCGGTTACAAAGATGAAAGCCTAGTTTATGACACTTGTTTAACAAGTGCGTTTATGGAGGCGTGGACTGCCCACTTGCCATTCCTTGTATTTTCTGTGAATAGTCAGCTGCTGAAATATCTTTAAGCATTTGAACACTTTAATATCTGATGTTATATCGCCATTTCCCTGTTTTTATATAATCGTTATCAATCTTTGTTGGGCACATTTCAGCATGTGACGGATATGTGGGAATTAAAAAAAATCTACATTCTATTTTCCAGTTATGGATATTGAATTGTTCAAAAAACTAATTGCTGGACTCTTTATATAATTATTAACTTACTTTAGCAATTGGTTCTGTGCAAGATTTAATATTTTAATGATTGATTACTGTTGATACGTAAGGTGTTGTCAATTCACAAAGCCATTGACAGCAAACTCTACTCAATCAGATCTTTTGATTGAATCAAACTCTAGCATTGATAAATATTTTATAGATTCTCTCCCTTCACCCAGGGGAACAAGAGTGATGACCATTATTTATCCCTAGAAACATAAGAATACCATATTTTGATATTCTTATTAGGTATAAAACAGCCTTTTGGTAATATCGTCTATAAAATTGTATTCCTTAAAAATGCCATTTGGCATCACCTATCAAAGTATCTTAATAGTCTACATTCATTTTCAATGTTTTTATTTTGCAGATGTCTAAGCAACTTGGATTTCTTGAGAACTTTGGCCTTAGTGGCGCAGCTGCCATTATCTCCAAAACAGCTGCCGCTCCCATTGAGCGTGTAAAGCTGTTGGTGCAGAACCAGGATGAAATGCTGAAGACCGGTAGACTGAAGGAGCCCTACAAGGGTGTGATTGATTGTACTATGAAGACCTTCAAGACTGAGGGTATCATCCCATTCTGGCGTGGCAACATGGCCAACTGTATTAGATATTTCCCTACTCAAGCTTTGAACTTCGCCTTTAAGGATCAAATCAAAATTCTGTTTAAGGCAAGCAAAAGTGATTCATACGTACTTAAATTTGGTAAGAATATTGCATCTGGTGGTGTGGCTGGAGCCCTCTCCTTGTGTTTCGTATATTCCTTAGATTATTGCAGAACCCGGTTAGCCAATGATGCCAAAAGCAGCAAGAAGGGAGGTGGCGAACGTCAGTTCAATGGAATGGTTGATGTCTACCGCAAGACAATTGCATCTGACGGCGTACAAGGATTGTACAGGGGCTTTGTAATTTCCTGTGTGGGTATTGTTGTGTACAGAGGGTGCTACTTCGGTTTCTATGATACCTTGAAACCCATTGTGATTGGTGATGCTGCTAATCTTATGGCATCCTTCATGCTTGGTTATATTGTGACCATCAGTGCTGGTCTTGTTTCTTACCCTATTGATACCATCAGAAGACGTATGATGATGACCTCAGGTGAAGCTGTCAAGTACAAGGGTTCCATTGATTGCACAAAGCAGATTGTTGCCAATGAAGGGTTCATGTCCTTGATGAAGGGTGCTGGTGCTAACATCCTCAGGGGTGTAGCTGGTGCTGGTGTCTTGTCTGGCTTTGATGCGTTCAAGGAAATCTATATTGGTTTCCGCGTAGGAAAGTCGTAATACCATTTACCATCTAGGAGAGGATTGAAAACACATCAGAAAATATTACAAACTAATAAAAATGATTTTGGTAGGTGAAGAATTTCTGGAATTTAGACCGGATGCTGTGACTTTTTGGAGAAAAAATGAGAAAACCTGGTTTGGACTCTTCAAGCGGCAAAAATCTGTTTGCCCGACTGGCTCTTTTTAATAAAAAAAATAAAAAGATCATGTTGAGCAGACATTACATTTAACCCATCATATGTATGTTAGTCCAAATTCGATGGACTCGATTTATGGCAGATAATAAACAAAATTAAATCTTTGTTGGTTTCTTGCTCTTTTAATTTAAGTTTAACATTTGTTTCAAAAGTTATTTTCTGTTGAAAAAATTGTGTCCCCCAAATTATTATGGCTTTCTATTTCTGGAATGTACTAACAAAGACTTATAATTGTATGAGTATTCAAACTGTTCATCATTTAGTTAGATTTCCCCCAATGATGGAAGTTACAGATATGAAAAGTGACTTTTCATAAGACTAGCTGAGGTACCCGGTTTGGTCCAGGTACCAAATATGTGAAACGGTTAAATGAGTTCTTTTTGTATATATTTATTTTACTGCACTTGAATCTCTAAAGTTGGATATTTTTAAAACCCCCCCCCCCCTTTCAGACTGCTGATATTTTTGAGACTGTTTATTGCTAATTTTAATTTGGTGACTTGAAAAAAATGCTCCTTATTTTTTTACTTTCTGAATTGATATGCAACAATAACATTTATTCTACAGCTTGGTGCCTTGATGAAAAGATGTCTGCTTGTGCATGTAACATAAAGCTTACTATGAAAAAAATGGATTTGTCAGTGCAACTCCAGTAACCTTGAAAGATGCCACTGAGACTTGTGGGTGGTGCTAGCTGTAATGGTATATTTTGATTGGAATCCGTGGAATAAAAATTCCCTTGGCACAACTAGTCATAATGGTGGCTTTGCTCAGTTTTGACAGTCTTGTACCATTGCAGAATTTGGGTGCATCCAAATTTTGTAGCAACACATAATTTTCAGTTGTATATTGTTAGGTGGAACACTAGTGGGTTGAAGACTGTCGGATAGTTGATGGTATCATTAGTGTCTACTAGATTGGTCTGGTAGCTGTTGAATTCTGTAACTAGGATAAACCTTTTTAATAGCATTTCTTGATGTTGGTGATTGTTCCAAAAATGTTTGGTATTGACATCTCCACTCTGTCTACTGATAGCTGACCATTGCCCAGTTGAAGCAAAACTGGCCTGCTCAGATACCTCGTTGGTAGAAAATTTTTCCACTAGTCTCCAAACAGCATTCTTTGAGACCTATTCTCTTACCTCTGTCCCAGAATAGTTGTTACATTTATGTATACATTTCTATAAGCAAATGTAATGACTATTATGGGATACATCAGATAGTTCCCTGAGGGAACCCGGACCCAGGTTTTCTTTGTTCATGCATCTGGACCTCCATGCCAAAATTGGTAAAGATCTGTTGTGAAATGGTGACATTGTTTCAAGACAAACAAACTTTAACACTTATATAGATTATTATGAGATCGTTTGCTAATACAAAAACGCCAACCTCAAATCCTGTACCATCTTTTGTAATGGTGAGTCTTCGGTTTTAAAGGAAAAGCCGATGTAGTGTACACTTATTTTATGCTAAAATCCATTTCTAGCTACCTACTCTTTTAAAACATTGCAATAATTAAATGTCTTCAAAGATTCAATTTTGGTTATAATTACAAGAAAATAGCATTCGATTAGTCATAAAAATAAATGTACGGTGGCTTTGGCTGTTATCTTTAACTTATGATCTAAAACCAAGAAATTCAGACTGAAATTTGTGTATTGTCTTATCTGAAGGTCGCCTTATCCACCAAAAATATAGTGGTTTTGGAATATTAGTCTTAAAAACAAAACCCACAGCTTTATGCATCTTCCAGCTTCATTTTCTTTTATAAAGTTAAATTAATAAACATGCAAAATATTGAAAAATAGAATTTTTCTGTTAAATACCAAACCTGGAAAATTCTTTTACTCTTCTTAGACCTAGTAAACACATCAACAAAAGGTGGTAATTGAAGAACTGCACTAAATAATTTTGTCAACTCCAGTCCAAGTTGGGATTAACTTTATTCCCCCCCCCCCCCGTAACAAGAACAATCCTTACCTAATTTAGTGGCATGAACTCTTCATTCTTTGTCAGATTAAACCAAACCAAACCAATATATAAAATTAACATTTCTCTGTCGTGACTTGAAATCACAACCATGTGATTGGAAGGCAGTTCTCTTACCAACAGCTAAACTGACGACTCTTGTATACCTACAAATTTATATAGATATATAGTTGCAATAATCATCTTCAGTTGGAAACGGAGTGGTGTTTGACACTGCATCAGTTTTATTTTCAAATTGAATCCTCTCAAATTCAGATGTATTTGAATTTTTTTTTTCAAGGGTAATAACTAGCAATGCAATATTTCATAACTTCTTATTCGATAATTTTAAGGGAGCAATACTTTACATCTTGACTAGAAAAAAGCATTTTGGCTTAACACTTTAGCAGACTTGTTATATTTTTGCAGAACTAAAATTCTTTCAATTAGTTCTAAGTTGTACTACACTCGAACCTGAGACTTTAAGTGCACTAACTTGCATATAAGCACTCAATTGCTATTTGTATGAGATTTGATTTTAGTGTTACAACCTCAAACGATTGATCCTTTTAACATTTGCACTTGACTAATCTAAAATGTTTGTGCAAACACTTGATGAGGATGCAAATTTTTACAATGACTAATGAGTTAAATTATATAGGAATTCACTGAATAGATGATAGCTGTCATTATCTTGCCAAAACAAATTGGTCCTCTCTAGGAGCTCTACAAAATAAAGAAATACAAACCAAGAATGGGATTCTTGGTTTGGAGGTATGTATTTCTTTATTTTATTTTGTAGAGCTCCCACTTTCTACACCATATGCTACAAAAGTGCAGCCAATTTGAATATTAACAGTGCTTAGTGCATGTTTTGAAGAAAAGACAAACAATAACTACTTGTTTTCCAAGAAAACCATCTGTATCTCCGGTTTGCAAGAGAGTTGGTGGAAGGGATGTATTTTTTCCCTCTTCCTCACCCTGATATGGGTCCAAAAAATTTACTGTGTTCTACAAGCTAGTTTTTTCTTTCTTAGACCTATTCTACCCCCCCCCCCCCAAAAAAAAATATGGTAATCTATGCTAGATAGTCATAATTTTTAGTATTAAACTTGAGATCTGTAATTGAATTAAAATATAGATTCGGCCCAAATAAGTGCATAAAGGCAATCATTATGCAAGTGAAACTTGTGGGATAACTTTATGATCCAGAAAACATTGTTGATGCCAGTAGCTAACAAGACTGGCAGCACTTTTCATTGTTGATGCAGTGACTTGCCAGTTGACCACTCCTTTGCCCACTGAGCAAAGTCTCCATATTCGCAATCTGAATAATGAAAAATATTTTCAATATTCCAGCAAATAATTGGATTTCTTTTTGTACTTTCTAAAAATTCACGGAAAAAGTTATCTCCCTTACAAAAGTTCATTTAAAAGAACAATAAATCTAAATAAATCTCACAATCTGATTGATGGGTTTTGTTTTAACAATGGCCATTTCACGAACGTTTGAACAGACAATGAATTTTTTTTAAAAAGTGGATTTTTCTTCCCTCGACTTCTTGGATAAAGCATTTATAAATTCGAGAAGATAGAAATAATTGACGTAAACGCGAGAGCGATATATAGAACAAAGTAAGAAAGAAACATGGACAGAAAGGTAGGAGAGCCGGATTCATTAAAGATTAAATTCCGAAGCAACGTAATGACGCGTTACATTTTTTTTATTTAACAAAAAAGGGGTGGGGGGTATACTTTTTATACCCTTCCGCACTTCTGGCGTCTAGGGGAGATTTCATTTAATTTTATCCTATGAAGTATTATCATTATTTTTATGACTACTTTTTACTTTACAGCTTAATTTTATTTATTTATATATATATATATTATTTACTTTATCCGCAACCATTTTTAGTGCATTCAATGAAGCATTTTAATTATTAGATGTTATTTACTTTATGAATTTTTCAATATATTCAGTTAATTTTATCTTACTTTTAATATGCATTGTTGAGAGTAGTAACAAACAAGTCCCTCTGTTCATTATATAGATGTGTTGGTTACTAATTGTAAATCTGTTAGTACATTTCAGAAATGGAAACCTGTAATGACTTACTTCAGACTAGATATGAGACTTCTGGTATGCAACTACCTCAACCACCAACTGGAACAGGTCGTGGTGTCGGCTAATCAGTCTCATATCTAGTCTGAAGTAAATTATTACAGCCTCGAAAGGTATTAACTAACATATGGGTTTATCTACGGTTATGGACTGAGAAACCGAAAAGGTCACCCTGTTCATTAGACAATAACCCCACATAGTACAAATAAAACAGAATTTGTTTTAGACCATTACCGTAACAAACGATATTATAATGCATCTATTCCACTTTGTTTTTCTTTCATGAATTAACTTATTTTATTAATATAAGTTTTTTTTTCTTTCTGAATTTATCAAGGGAGGAAAAGTGCCCATCAAAACATAATTTAATTAATGAATATTTGTGTTTTTTACAGATTTTATAAGGTAGAATTTTGGCACAACTTATACTTTAATTTAATTAATGTATATTTGTGTTTTTTTAATATAAAAGCTTATATTAATAAAATAAATAAGATGATTCATGAAAGAAAAACAAAGGGGAATAGATGCATTATAATATCGTTTACGGTGATGGTCCAAAACAAATTCTGTTTTATTTTCTACTAGATGTCCGTATCCCTGAATGACCAACATTAAAAGTGAGCAAAAGCCTAGAGAAGTAACTTATTCATTATCATCCTTTTTATAAAATAAATAGATTTGTCGGGTACGCAACTGTTCAGTTGTGCATCTACTTGAGGCAGAAAAATCAATATTTGATATTATCGTATATTTATATCTTTTTCTTCTTCTCAATAACGTTGAATGAAACGACATCTTTCTATATTTATACAAAAAAATGCTTTTGATATTTTATAAGTACCAGCAATTGCAAAATTACTCAAATCTTGCCATCATTTCTAACAATTAAAATGGAGGGGCATTCTTTTTTCCCCACTTTTTAAAAAAACTGATAAATTCCCCCGGGGAAACGAAAATATTTTCTATAGTCTGATTTTAACAGCCATCAAAGATATGTATATGCTTGGCTGCCTCATAAGTTGACCTTAGCAAACGGTGAAATTAACCTAAAAGGGCCGGTTTAATTCTATCGTTTTAATTTGCATTCCTGTTTGAACAACAAATCGCACACTCTTACACACACAAATTTTCAGTAATTTTGCAATTTACCTGGCCTTTACTTGGATTGATTTTTGAGCTCATCAAACTACTACTTTTATTGTTGATAATTTTACACCAGTTTCCTTCCTTGTAACGTAGTTATAAAATTTTGCGTGTAAAAGCTCAATATAACACTTTGTTCATAAAGAGGATCCTAGATCTAGTAC
>VCCN01000158.1:2275316-2285955 GCA_006491835.1 Architeuthis dux | reverse complement strand
ACCGGCAACAAAGATTGGTAGGGATAAGGGAGAGAATGAGAAAATACAGGCAGAGGGTGAAAGAAGAGCAGAGGCATGAGATAATGGATAATCTTAGTTGTCAACACCCATGGAATTTCCACTGGTCCAGCTATAATAATATGAATAAATACAGGTCTGCTTAGTCACTCAATAGAAACCATCATGTTACCAACATCATTTGGCAGCATGCCATGTTGGGGGTAATCAATTAAAAAAAGGGGTGACGAATGAATAACTTACTTATCTCACCTTTTTTCAAATTTTCAAAAAACAAGCGGGCACAAATTAGGGATCAATTTAGTATAAACTTACATTGTAAATTGAACCCCCACTAAAAACCTGTTGGGGTGGGGGTTAAAAAAAAACACAAAACGTTTTTTCTACACATAATTAGGAGTAAATGTTTAAATTTTCAGCTCCCTAGCTCCATTGGTGTGGCGTGTACACCTGATATATAGCCAGCCGGACTGACTTGAAAACTGAAGAAACCTATGTTGACAGTTTTGGTGACAGTTTTGGTTGACAGTTTCTTATAATATAAATAGATTTAATATATCATAAATATAATATAATAAATATATAAAAAACATCTATTAAAAAAACTTGATTAAGTGGTTAATAATACTTTTTGAAAAAACCCAATTAAGATTCTATTTTTGAAACAATAGTATCAAAAGCTTAGAAAAAAATTCAAGTTTCTATGGTATGGATTTTTATGTGCTTATTGTGGGAATCATGTTCTATACAGACCAAGGATGATCTTAAGGAACAACAAATCATATATAAGCCACATATCTAGACATTAAATATAACCAGAAATGTTTGGGAAAAGTTGTAGTCTACATTTTTTAGATATTCAGAGTCAATTGCAACAGACATGATAATCATTGTCTGAATTGAAAAAGAAATTATATAATTTGGTTTGAATAAGAGTTCAATAGCATTTCAATAATACACAGCAGTAGTATTATGCATGTGGTTATCGCAATTAGTAATATGTTCGGTATTTATATACTAAAGGACAAACTTTTTTAAAAAAGTATTTTCCATTAGAACTTTAAAAAAAAAAATCTTTTTATCATTTGATCAAATCCTCCCTAAATTCATTTGGTGATTTTTAAAAACTTAGAATTTGTGTTAAATAATAAGTTTTACACATAGGTTTATGAGAAAATGTTTACCTTTTTGAAAAAACAGCACCAGTGAAAATTATTTAGAAATTTAAAAAAATGAAAAATAAAGTAAAATACTGCTCTTCTTGGAAAATTTTTATCTTTATTTGCTAACTTATATTTTATGGCTATTTTCTGTAAAAAGAAAACAATATTAGCATTAACATTTTTTTTAGAGATCTTTTTTTATTATTTCAATTAATTTGATTTTTTTAAAAATTTTGTTTTATTCTTTCACTTACTGCTAAAGATCGAAATTTATGTAATTTTAATGAACCAAAGTGAATTTTTAAATAAAATAATTTGAAAAAAAAAATATATATATAATATAATTTTTGTTGGTTTTTTGTTATTTTTTAATAAAATTCGATTATATTTTTATGGATTGCAAAATTGTAATAAAGACTTGCCAATCACGTTACTTCTGGGGACACCATTTTTTTTGTCTTTCAATGGTAAATCCCTGTACTTGTCTGCTGCTACTGTTGACATATAGCTGTCAGCACCAAATCGATCTGCAATGAAGGATTCCAGTGGTCACCACCCTGGGCAATACCGCCCACTAGTGGGCGATTTAAGCTTTTAAGTGGGCGATAGACCCTTTACTGGGTTGCAAGGTCAGGTATTATGTCTGTCTTACTTCCACCGCACAGACATCAGTCAATACGTATTTGTTATGGCTAACAGTGCCATATTTTCTACTACATGATTTATTGTGATGGGCAATGTTAGCAATTAGTCTTACTGATCATTGCTGGTAAGTTTGATCTTCACCGAACACCTCATTTTTGTGGCCCAGTGCCAGCCTAAGCTATGCTTTGAGAATATCTACAATTTATTGGATACTTTATTAAAAATAGATATTGAAAATTTTATGAATATTGTATAAATAAAATACCAAATGTCCTAATTCACACAATTTCTCTTGTTCTTATTTTTTAAAAAGTTGATCAGCATGTTACATAGATTGCTTCTAATGGTTTTGTTAAGAAACTTGACAGATGTGGTTTTTAATAATACAAAAGAATATATGTATATTTAGGTTGCAATTTTCAATTCAATCATTGTAGCTAAGAAATGTTATACAAAATCAAGTGGAGTTATGTCTATCTGACACTGAAGATAAAAATTATACATATAATAGCCTGTATAATATAATAGTCAGTAACATTTGCCTTAATTCTTGATCACTGACAATCCCTTTTTTCCTGATTTTTAATGCACAACATACAGATTTAGTAATGCTAGAAATATTTAGTTTTTAACTGAAGAAAATTACTAAACCTGAGCAGGGGGAATGGTGGAGTAGCAGGAAAGTCAGTAGGCAGTGATACGAAAAGCCAAAACCTTACCTATGTATACCAAGTTCAAATGTAGTTGGCACTAAAATACAACTGTGATTATTGTTTCATTTCTTTTTCTACCTACCCCCAGAATTTTCTTTATCTCGCTATAAATAATCAATAAAATGATTAAAAGTTTTGATGTATTTTTTGATAAATCTTACTCATGGTATATCACAGGTTATATAAACAGCTAGGTTTTAAATAAAATTCAAAGGAAGGTAAGATTTCACAACTCACCTTCATACAATGAAAATTAATTAATAATTCTCTTTGAATAGAACTTTAGGTTTGTTTTTAGAACATTTAGAACATTTTATTTTAGTGTGAAAAAAAGTATTCAATTTGTATAAAAAGTATACAATTTGTATAAAAAGTATTCAATTTGTATAAAAAGTATACAATTTGTATAAAAAGTATACAATTTGTATATACGATCTCTCCTATTTTCTAACGATGTTAACCCTACCACTTTTAGCCTATCCTCATAACTTGTACTTTTAATTCCGGTACTAACTTAGTTGCATGTCTGGACTTTTTCTAAAAGATTTTTTATTTCTCTCCAAGTTACAGTGACCAGGCCTGTGCACAGTATTCTAGGTGTGGACAGACATAAGTCTTATATAGCATAAGGAACGAGTCCTTGTCTATATATGAAAAGGTATGTTTAATCAGTCCTAGTACCCTGTTCACCTTAGCCGCAGCACTGGCAATATACCTGGAGAATGATAGTTTATCAGTTACTATGATACCAAGATCCTGGATTTCTATTTCCTACGTGTAACACCTTACATTTATCTTCATTAAAAGCTAATAACCATTCTCTTAACCATAGCATTAGGTCCTCCTGTACTCTTACTTGGTCAACTGGAGACAAGACTGGCTGGTACAATTTGATATCATCTGTTTATTTTAACATTTTATAGATATTGTATCCAGTAGATCATTAATAAATATTAAAAATAGTACTGATCCAAGCACTGACACCTGTGGCACACCACTACTTACATACCTTCACTCAGATTTAGAACCATGTATACCTTTTAACATCTGTTCACTTATTTTTCAGCTGTGGAAAAATAATTTATAAAATGTTTTCCATGGTATGTTTTATTGATTTTCTGGGATAGATTGATTTTTATTTCCTTTATTTTAGATCTCTTTAATAAACAGAAAGGAAAACCAAAACTCCTTATATATATAATGGAAGCAAATAGTAGTAGATTAAAGACTAATAGTAAACCAACTAACTCCCATTATTAAATATATCTGACTCCATTAATAAAAAGTCATCGGTAAAAACCATAACAAAGATGAGAGCATGGCATAGTAATCTCTAACGGTGAAGCTGTAGAAGTAGCAGTAGTAATATTGCCTATAGAGCCTTAAGGGTCAGTACTGCCAAATAGCAAGCTAGGGTGCTGATGAGACTAGAGAAAGAAAGAGGGTAATGTTAATGATGTGCATAAGAGAGATCTTTCTTTCTCTGCCTGTTCTGCAGTAGTAAAAGGAAATGAAATAAATGCGTGTGCAGAAAAAAACATTGTTAATAAAGAATAATAGATATGGTTGGACAATATGGAAAAGGAAAAGAATGAGAAAAGCTTGTTACATCTCAAACATGTTTATTATCACGAGGATAATCTTTATGCATTTCGTTGCGGCGAGCGACGTCTTCAGAAGAACATTGAACATGGCAGAGTCCTGCAGTTATCCATGTGCCGTGCAGTGAGTGACCCTAGATGTGTTTTGTGTGGTCCTGTGGTCACTCATAAGAATACAAAATACTCTGCAATGATAAGAAGTATATTTATTACAGAAGATAATAACAAAAAGTAGTTCTCAGCTGATGAGAAGAAGAAATGCATTGTTAATAAAGAGTTCAGTTTACTACTTAGTAAGTGTCCTTAGGTTGTTGAAGATGTTAAGGAAAAGAGTGTGTGTCTATGTATGAATGTGTATGAATGCATATGTACATAATCAGAGGTGAGAGGCGTGTCTCTGTGGAACCATCATCGATTTGTCAGGCGACAAATATGACTGAACAAAGATGAAGATTAGTTGGGTCTTCTTATAGTAAGAGGTGAGTGGTGCATGTATGGTTGGTCAAAATTGTGGTGTGTTGGACTGGGTATCGTCAAGTATCCAAGATGAAATGTCAGATACATCGCTTTGCCAGACTTCTTGTCTACAAAGCGTATTAAGTTTGAGTCAAGTACATTAATTTCATGTCCTGAAAACTGGTTATCTAAAAGTTGTAAAGATTAACTTGGTTCTCGGAACTAAAATCTGGATGTCAAGTGGTTTCCACTTGCTGACCGTAGTGTGTGAGTGCAAAAATATGTATGTGTCCACTACATATATATATATAAAATACATATGAGTCCGCTACATATATACATATATATATATATATATATATATATATATATACACCCTCTAAATTTTCTTACACACATATATTGTCAATAAATGCATCTCAACTTTCTGATACCAGTGACCTCCCTTGCCGGATGTCAGAGAATATAAGTACTTAAAAATGAAAAACTGACTTGTTGGTGTCTGGAATTGGCAGATTTTTGCCACAAGATTTTATATCGATCTGGAAAGGACAACAAAGCTGCTGATACATTATTGTGTTGTAGCTCACTAGGGGGTGCCAAAGATTTGAAGAAACTAAATAACTGCCCCTGGTATGCAGGAGTCCAGCCAGGAGTAACTAGACTTGTGTACTATTGTAAATCACTCAAAATACAATTTACACGGCCGTGGGAAAGAGTTTCTATAGACATGGTTGGGCCCTTACCCTCATTTATTAAATCTAGATATATGCTGGTTCTTGTAGATAAGTATGTTGCTTTCTCCTGTAGCAACATATTAACAGGCACTATCTAATCAATCATCTAAAATTACTCTTCTACATTTTTGGCTGCAGAGTTCTTTACATTCTGACAGAGGAACTCAACTTGAAAGTGATGAACTCTACAAATTTCTGTGATTTAATGGCATAAAAACCCAAACTACACCTTATCCACCACATGTAAATAGACAGTACTGAAGAACTAATGGAACTCTATTGAGGACCATCAAATTGGCTCTGAAAACAACTGGACTAAGTGAAGAGGAATGGGGAAAAGTTCTACCATTATAACTCTCATGTATGAGAACTCTCCAGTGCACAGCAACTAAAAAAACATTGCATGAGAGATTCTAAAAATTTAGCAAATTCTTCTCTCTGGGCTGTACCATCACAGAATTATTACAAAACCCTGATTTGTTTGTTATATACAATACTCTTCATTGAAGGAATATTGACAATATAGACACCACACAACACAGTTTAACACAACCGTCTGACATCCAGCATGAAAATATACCAGTGGAGCGTCAAAGGTAAATAACTACCAGGTCTGGGCGGGTCCTTAAAATTCCAGCACGATATGAAGCGCACCTTTGAAAAAGAAGAAGAAAAAAAATGTAGGGAAAACCATTGAGAATTACATGTTGACTACCAATACCAGTAACCTTCCCAACTGGATATGCATGGTTTCTCTAGGGGGGTAGAGCGCTGGTTCGTTGAGCACAGATTGGACAATCCATTACATTCTGTCCGATGTTTATGTACAATTTGGAATGAATAAAACCCAATATTATCGATGGCCTTTCCATTACATATTGCCACGCGCTACACCTACTCACACAAGGGTCACATGTCAACATCTGATGAATTTACAAGTAAACCTACTGGACTAAGGCGAGGAGCAGAAAGAGTTAATTAGCAAAACATAAGCAAATGTAAATAAGCAAAACAGATACAAAATGTAGGGCTTAAATGGAGAATTACAGAGACCCAATCCTTTTTAATGAATTAATTGCAAACAAGCAGGTTTGGTTAGTCACTCAATAGAAACCATCATGTGACCAACATCTTTTGGCAGCATGCCCTCTTGGGGATAATCAATTAAAAAATTGGTAAAAGGCGTGATCAATGAAAAGTTACTTCTCTCGACTCTTGTTGTTAAAAAAGTCTGAATTTTCAAAAATCCAACATGAATGCTGCCAGACACAAACTAAGGGACCAATTTAGCATAAACTTACATTGCAAATTGAACACCGCGCTAAAAACCTATTTGGGGGGTGATCAATTAAAAAATTGGATGAAGTGGTGATCAATGAAAAGTTACTTCTCTCGACTTTTGTTGGGCATTGATCATTAAAAAAACAAGAGAATGCTGTTTGGGGTCAATGCAGCGTCAGAAATATTCCAAAAAGCAATCGCGTACCTCCTCAGCAACATTTCTGGCATCCGCAACCTCTCGGATGACATCATACTACATGGAAGGGACCTGGCCATGCACGACAAACATCTAAGGGCAGCCCTAAGCTGCCTTCAGGAAGCCAGGGCGAAGTCCAACAAAGACAAGTGCCTAATTTCGGTCAGGGAGCTCACCTTCTTTGGCCATATTTTCAGCTGGAAAGGTGTCTCACCGGACCCAGAGAAAATAACAGCCATCACCACCAAAAACTGTTGGTGAAGTCTGCTCATTCTTGGGCATGGCCCTGTATGTCTCCAGGTTTATTCCCTACTATGCAACCATCAGCGAGCCCCTACAACAGCTCACGAGGAAAGACATCCCATGGAGATGGTCCGAGGTCAAGCAGCGGGCTGTTGACAAGCTCAAGGAGATGCTGACAGGAGCTAGTGTCATGGCCTATTTTGACCCCAAAAGAACACAGAGGTCATTGTGGACATAAGCCCTGTGGGAGTAGGTGCAGTCCTCACACAAGAGGGCAGAGTTCTCAACTATGCGAGTCGAGCGCTCACTGAAGTGTAACAGCGCTACTCCCAAATGGAGAGGGAAATGCTGGTCATGGTATACACAACCGAACACTTCCACATATACCTATGCAGGTCTAAATTCATCATCACTACTGATCACAAGTCGCTCCTGGGCATTGTTAGGGGCACAAAGTCAGCACAACCTGGATAGAGCACTGGAGACTGCACCTCATGCCATATGAGTACCAGCTGACATATCATCCTGGGAAGGATGACCTCAACCTGGCGGACTATCTCAGCAGACAGAATTGAGTTTCCAGTCATGCGCCGTGCTAATGGAAATAAAGTGTGCACACACGTGGAGAAAAGGGAACTGGTCATTATTCTCTTTGAGTATGAGCCATAAAAGCAATGTATTTGTCTTTGTCCTTTGTGCCTTTGTTCATCTTCCTTTTCAGTGAGAATCCCATGAGCTGGGAGACACTATAGAAATCAGTGAGGGTTATCTTCGGAAGTTATTTTTCTCAGGCGACCTTTCGTATACATGTGAGGGGCCACCTTCTTACTGCTAAGACTAGTTAGCAGTATTTTCATAGTGTAGGATTTAACTTTTAAAAATTCTTACAGTATGCTATATATCTTTGTGAATACTTTTGTGCATATATGTGAATACACACATATATTTATACATATAAATATTCTTATAGACACATACTAATATATACTGTATCAATAGAAATATGTCTACATTAATGTTTGATGTTTAGATTATATTTGTCCTTTTAATTTATGCCAAAATATCATTTGAAAATTCAGTTAGTTATTGTAAAATCCCTTACATGTCTTTAATCAGAGAGTATCAAATCTGCATTGTTGTTTCTTCTTTCAACAGTATTACCATGTGGGCTTTTATAAGTTTACCTCTATCATTCTCCTTTCATTGACTTTGAGCAAGTTCTGACATGTTATCATATTGTTAAATTTTCATTCTGTCTGATCTGTATGAAATAGGTGACCATGTGAGAATTCCAGACACTGCGCATGAAATAATTGAATTGATTACAAATAAATCGAAATCTCAGTTTGTCCAGGGTTATGCAGATTTTATACCACATTTATAGTATGTAGCGTTTACATATCAATATTCTATACATTCCACTCAATATGCTATGTTTTCACACAGATTTGAATTAAGGGAAATTTGTTCAATATGAGCTTTCCTCTTTCTATAATGTTTTCTGATATTAGTGCCTTTGTTGCTTGTTGTTCATTTGTTCCTTTCTGTTTTTAGCTGTGTTTAGTTTGAACATGTTTGGTTCATAACTGTATTTAGCAGTGCTTAGAAAATAAGCAGATAGATGGAACAAAGACACGTGTGTTCAGGGCTATTGCCTGGTGAAAAAAGAGCCTTCCCCTTTCTCACTCCCAGCCTGTGTTTTTGGGACCGAAAATGGAATGGGGGCTGCTGGGAGCTTGCTTCGGCGTGTTTATATATTATTAAGCGTAAACATTAATACATACATATATAGACATTAATACATACATATATAAACATTACACTTTCCTTTTATGATGTGTTATTCAGAGATTGATTCAACTGAACAACAATATAAATGTTTCCTCTTCAGCCAATTGTTAGTCTCCTAAGCAGTGTGCATAAGGTAATTATCATGTTGGAAAACCCAACAACATTTCATTTTTAACTCCCTGGTAGAAGGTAGATCTTCTTCCAAAATCTCTTGGTATTCAGCTCCATCCATCCCCGCAATAATGTGAAGGTGTCCTGTGCCCTTAGATGACAAGCAACCCAATATCATGATATTACCACCATCCTGGTTAACTGTTGGGACTGTGTTCTTCAGCTTGTAGGCTTCATTTGGCTTTCTCCAAACATTATCGGATGAACTGAGACCAAATAACTTGACGTTAGTCTCATCTGACCAAAGTATATTGCTGAAATAATCATTGTCTTTTGCTAAATGTTCCTCAGCAAAGTTTAGCCGAGCTATGACATATTTTTTGTCAACAGTGAAACTTTGCCAGATCTGTGGAACCTCAATTCATGTTGTCAAAGTACTTTCTAAGTGTCAGGTGAGTGAAAACCATTCCTGCCACCTCTGATACTATGATTCTAGGTAGAAGTACTGATCCATATGTAAATAATCCTGTCATATATGATGTATACTATGTTAGTAAGGCTGAAAACTGAACTTGAAGTTTACTGAATAGTTCAGTTATAAAATTATTTTTCCCAAATTCTAGTTTAAAATTGAAGTATAGAATCAGTTCGTTTTTTTGATGAAGTGTATGAAGATTTAATTAAAAAATTAATTGTAATATTACATTATGTTACTAGGTCTACTTATTTCAATTTAAGTTTTCAATAAGGGTGTGATGACTTGGGCTTTGAAAGAAGTCACACAGTCAAACAAACAATGTAAATGAAAAAAGAACCTACCTTATTTTCTATGTAGAAAAACACAATGTGAGAAGTTTGTTCATTCAATTGTCCGATTTCTTCTTTAGTATTAGTGGCTTTTAGTAGTGGTTAGTACTTTAGAAGATAGGGAGGAAGAATAGAATAGTTTAGTTAATGTTAAGAAGATTCAGTTGATCTTCTCATGGGCTGATTTAGAAGATGCAGAAAATAGGTGTTACTGGCTTAGTTGACCAGTTGCTTCTGACTGACTAGTATTGCCTGAAAAATAGGGATGCTTGGGTTGACCCCAAGGTCAACTGTCTAGACAACAGGAAGTGCTTCTAATAATAGCACAAACTACCTCCTGTTGTCCCAAGGGTATATATCAAATTTCTTGTCATACAAATCCATATATTCAATAAGGATGTAGGTAAAATTTAAAGGAAACTTTTGGTATTTTTAAGCTTACAGTGTTTTAGGCAAGAACATAGCAGTGTAAGCGAATAACTACACATAATTATTAGTTATACAGAATATATAAAAACTATAACTGGAAATTGTTGGATGTATTAATAAGGGTATTACAATAACAAGTAATGCAATTTTGTAAATGTGTATAATCAATACTTTTCTTATCTTTGTAAAGAGTTTTAAAGTTTTGAAAGATGTATATAACATACCAAAGGTTAATAAAATCATCCACATGAATTCATTTATTAAAGAGACAGATATAAAGAAATAGTGGAGTTATGGCTTCAATATTAATTATAAAAACATCTCTTTTCCTACAAATACATGCAAATACATATAGAATTAGAAGGAGAAAGAGAGAGAATTCAATGACGAAAACAAATGTTTTCTAAGGTTTCTAATGGGGGTTCAATTTGCAATGTAAGTTTATGCT
>VCCN01000158.1:2258824-2273899 GCA_006491835.1 Architeuthis dux | reverse complement strand
GGGGGCACAGTAACAAACAGAGCCAGTTGTTTTATATAATAGAATATATATATTAAATAATAAATTAAAAACATTAAAAACAGCAGCAATGCCTCCAACAAAGCCTTCATGGTTTCGGGGCCGAAGTATCATTACCACTAATCAAGCAGTACCTCACCATATATTATATACGATTTTGTATACCTCTCACTCTCATGGGTGTACCTAATGATTTTTATTGGGCCTCTAATTTTTCCGACAAAGTGGCCATGCAGGCCGAATAAGGGAAGAAATCAGTGTTGCAAAATATGGTTATTTATAGTTAAAACTGTCTTTACAAATGGTTAAAATCGGCTAAATTTTATATATTTTAGATTTTATATATATATATATTCTCATTTAAAGCCCACTTATCAAATAAAATAACTATATACTAAGACTTCAGAACAAATTAGTAGTAACTAGAAATCACTCAGAGAGTGCATACCTCTGTCAGGGGAAATAATTGTGCATTGACCTGAATCACTACTTTCATGGCCCAGAGCCAACCCTTCCAAAAAATGTCATTGAAATTCATTGAGAACTTTTGGAGATATTGTGTAAACAGACTGGAAATTTGGTGATATCGTGTTTAAAAATGTAATCAATTCTTCCTAACCCTATTGTCCTGCTTTCCACAAAATTTCATTGAAATTCATTGAGGACAGACGGAAAGACACGACCAAATACATTACATCTTCAACTTCGTTGGCAGAGGTAAAAATTGAACATTTAGTTTTATTAAACTTACCAGATTTGATTGATTATCATAGATTTTTATCGGCTAAATTGGGAAAAAGAATCAGCCAAATCTAGCCCCAAAATGGCTAATTTGGCAAACCTTGAAGAAATTTACCAGCAGAAAGACAGGGGGGGCACTCTCCCTGGTCACTCTCTCTATCTTTCTCTCTCACTCTATTGTATATATAAAAAAGCTCAGATGAGTAAGCATCATCCAACCTTTATTTTCAAATAAAATTGATTTGTATGCCACTTTTTTTCATAACTCTTTTTACATAATGAATAGGTAAATTTGTAAATGCTTCTGTTAGAAAGTCTTTGTAGTAATATTGGCATAGTTATTAAATAAAAATGTCATCTGCTGATTTCAATTTTTGATTATTTCTTAGTAAATGATATAAAGAAAAGAAGTTCATTGAAAATTCTCTTCTTGCAAGTGACATGAGATTAAAATTTACTGGTGTTCTCATTATAATTACAAGTGAAGTAGTGCAGTTTCTTTATTAATGATGCTGTCAAAAGTTTTAAACTCGGGACATTTGAAAGTTTTTGGGGTATTGATTCAATGTTTTTCCATGAAATTATTAAAAATGTATTTTTGAAATACAACATCAGTTAAATATGATTTTTAAGCATGTTTTCATAGTTTTTTTTTGTGAAAATTACTAATAGCATCAATGAATCAACATTTATTATAATTTCTGGGATTATTGATAACAATTTATCTTTTTTGTTTGTTAAATATCCTTGGATTCTTCTTTCATTGTCTCCTCATCGTCTTTGTTAAGAACTGAATCCATGACAGCATGTAATCTGTGCTGGGCTTTTAGGCGATCTTGTTTTTTTTTCTTAATCACCTCCCAACGCTTTAGAGCTTCTTCTTTTCGACCGTTTATTTTATCTTGCCACAACTCGTGTTTTTTTTCTGTCTCATTAATCTCTTGCTTGAGTATATCAATCCGTATCTCATAAGCCTTTTCCCAACCAGGTGGGTTCATCTGCTCTACAGAATCTTCATTGTTCTTGTCTTTATCATTATCATAATTATTTCTTTCAATAAAATCTTTTCCATCTTCAATATCAGTGACAGCCTTATTATTCAACCTGTCTTTATTCACACGTGGTTCTCTATTTTCTTTTTGCCTTTCTTCTTCCTCATTTTCTTCTTTCTCTTTTTCTGCCTCCTTTTTTTCTTCTTCCACTTTCATTACAGCTTCTTTAACTTGATTATTATCTATTACTGAATCATTTGAAGATTTTTGTCCTTGGCTGTCTGTACCATTATGTGATAATGCCTCTTCTTTGTCACTGTTGGTTGAATATCCAACTTCTGACCCCAAAGTGGCATCCATCATTATTTGGTTGTCTTTGTTATTCTTAGTAGGTTTTGTTTGTCAGTCGAGTAGTAATAACCAATTCATAACCTGGAATATAAAAAATGGATGTTACTGTTTCTTTTATTTTTTAAATAATGATAATAATTTGCTACAAGTTTTTGATCAAATTACATTTTTACAAAGTAATGAAATATAATTATTCAAATACATTTGATCTTTTCTGCCTGTGTACATCTCTTTGCATGCATAGAGTATGTCATGAGATATTTTCTTAAATACAAAAATAATGTTTTTTAATGATTATAAAGCTAAGAATAGATCATACAGAATTAATTTCAAAAACATATCATGTGATAAAAAGGAGAGAATTTGCAATAAACTTAGTTTTGAAGAATTACATGAAATTTATACGATTTATTATTAAGTAGGGCTTGATTTCCAAAATGGTTGCACTGGAGATGATAAGATGAAGGAGAATGACTAGCATATATGCTAGTATTGTGACCATTCTTGATTTCAATCAGTAATTTTCTTCAGGTTGCTGTATCTATCAGTCAAAATAAAATTAGATGTTAATGATACTTCACTAAAAATATACAAACAATTTGTTCTTCTTTATGTCCAATGTTTCATCAAGTTTTGAAAAATAATATATTTTTTTCTTACATATCATTCAATTTATATAAAAGCACATAAAGTAAGCTTAAGATTACCAGTCAAGATGAAATGATTTATGGTGAAATAAAAGTCTTTAAAAATGAAGTAAACTAAAAATCTTTATATATATATATGTATGAAAACATAACTTGAAGAAGTTTGATACTTCTAATTGAAACAGTAATTTATAAGAATTACAAGGGATCATCAAAATTTTCTTTATAATAGTGGCACAAACCTATAAAGATTGGGCAGTATAAATTGTAATATCGTGATTTATAAAAGTATAACAAAAAAAGTGAACTATTCTGAGGAAACAATTTATCTAAACTCATCAGAGCAAGGTCAGATCAAATGCTGCTTTATATTTAAAAATCAACAAAAGGAATGAACCCCACCAAATAATTTCATGTATTAATATAACATCATGAAGAAGACATCAACTGAAAAGTAATTTTTACAAAAATGTATGGCACAGATAAGCAAACCAATTAGTGGGAACTCTTTGTATACTAATAACATTAGCTGACTGATATATGATGTATAAAAAAAACATTTAAAAAATGAATGGATGTACTCAAAGAAACTACAATTTAACCTTTTTGTGATTTTTGTATTAAAATTCCAACTTCTGTTTGGACAATCCAATCTCTTCTTCCCATCTTTGATGTTAACACACTGTTTCAGTTGATCCATTCTACGACCTTCTTCAGGTGTAATAATCAGCTGAAATGTGTTAACATCAAAGATGGGAAGAAGAGATTGGATTGTCCAAAACAAAAAGTTGGAATGTTAATGACTCTTCTCAAAGTTAAAGACAATTCATCCTAAATATTTTATATATTTTGACGCATAGATTCCTATTATTCATGATTAACTCATAAGAAGAATTATTTGATTTTGATTTTTTTCTCAATAAGCAATAAAAACATGCTGGAATTTTTGTCATATCCACTTTTGATTATGAGAGAAGCAAAACATTCATTTTATAAAATAATATTGAAAGCAGTCCTTCATATATAAGTTTGCAATATGATACAAAATCTTTTTCCTGGCCTTTTTTGTTTCTAATTCATGATCTTAGGAAAATAACTTTTAACTTTTATTCTAACCCTTTAAATATCAAATTCAAAATAGAATCAAATTAAAATGTCATAAATAAAATAAATAATAAAATTACATTAAAAATTACCTAATAATTTGTTATTTTTTAGTATTAAAAATAAACAGAACTGCATGACCAAGGAGTAAGATAGAAAAAAAGGAAGGAAGAAAGAGATAAAGAATATGGTGTTGAATTTATGCTTTTATTTTTTAAAAAGATTTCTGAACCAACTTTATCAAAACAGTGCGCAATATACTCCAGTGAGTTTTATCATTATGGGAATCATTTTATAAAATTCTATTTCTTTTCATTCTAAAAAATAATACTAAATAAAACATATGCGGTTTGTAAATTTAACTTTAAAATTGCATAATTCTTGAAAAATATGAAATTACAATCTGATTTAGCATTTATAAATAATAACAAAAGTACTTACTGGATTTATTTCCACATTGTTCCTTTACTGTGTGGAAAAACACTCTTTCATGTTGATACATATATTTATACATCATAGTGTCACTAAGGGGAATGCATTGTTGAATAATAGTGAGATGATAAATAGATCTACCCAGCTTGTCAATTGAATTGTTTCTTTGAGGAACCTGTCTGGGCATGAATTAAGCTGACCAGAGATAGTGAAATATGGTGTTGAATTTATGCTCCCGCATTTTTGTAAACATTGATTCTCTCTATATAATAACATTTGCCTGCTATTGTGCATGATATTGCAATATAAATAAAGTTTGGACATTTTTTTCATAGACCTTTGGAAAATGTCTTGAGTTTTATGATGCCTTTTGCATGAAAATATTATCCATAAAACACCTCATTTGCTATAAAAAAAAGAAAGTTTGTGGCTGAAAAAGTAGAGGTAAAGTGATCTGCTTTCGTATTGATTCTTTTTTAGGAAGCTGTATTCTTGAAGCTTTTGACTTGATCAAAATCATGGAAAAGTTCATGTAAATCACAAGCTCTGTTAATGTACTTTTAATGTACAGTTAATTGGAACACAACAAGAATAGAACAATTTGGCCTAATTAGGCAGCTGTTTGGATAATACAAAACAACAATTTGAATATGTGCATCTTAAAGTATCTAAGGTGTATGCATTAAATAGGGAACATGAAATAAATTATTATTTCTGTTTATCAGTTAAAAAAGTAACTTTTACTATTATACAAAAACTAAAATTTTATAAAACTTTAGAGAAAAAATCTTAAAAACATTTAACTTTTTAAAATATTATAGATTTAATAACATACTGAAATACTTAGGTTCACCACTACCAGCAACACTGGTTTATTGCTAGGTTTAAGTTATTCATGTGTTCTGACATTTATATGTATCTATGTATCTATCTATGTATCCACGCTTTGCCCAGCCCTAACCGTTCATAATAGGAACTTGAAATTTTGCACACACACTCCCCTCAATGAGTAGGGAAAATGTTTTTTTTTTTAAAATTCCCCCCCCATAATAGGTTTTTAGAAGGGGTTCAATATGCAATGCAAGTTTTATGCTGAATTGGTCACTAGTTTATGTCTGCCTGGTTTTTGAAAATTCAGACCTTTTTTAGCGATTACAGCCCAAGAAAAGGCCAGAGAAGTAACTTATTCATTGATCACCCCTTTTTCCAACTTTTTAATTGATCACCCAAATTATGAATCACCACCACCCATATATGCTGTATATATGGGTGGCGGTGATTCATAATTTCCCTTGGAATGCTAGTTTTTTTATGTTTGAAGAATTTATCAAGTTTTTCCTGCTGTAATCTCTTAAGTGACTGCATGTGAATAAAGTTAACACAGGTATCTAGTGAAAATAACGGACTGCCTTCATTACATAAAATAACTTTGTAATCTATCTACATATTTCATTACTTTCTGGTTAGTCACTCATTCTTATTCAAGTGTGTCATCTTCATCTTCCTAGTCTTCTGATGTTTACTGTAATTTGTTCAACAATTGCATCTTCACAGTTTTTATTCTCATTGTGACTCAGTAGGCTGTTATTCATGCCATTTTGTGCAGTCCTCTCACAATATTATTTGTCTCCCACTCTCCCCCACAATTTGTGTTGAAACCTGTTTTCTCCTGCATTTTTGTTTGAGAAAAATTTCAAATATGATCCACCTATAGGTGTAATTGAGAAAACAAAACAGGTAACATGGGAGTACAATAAAGAACATTCTAAGTAGACATGTTTTGGTGACTCTGTTTTGTTATATATCGATGCCTGATATTATTTTCTGAAAGTTCTCAATATCCCAAGATGACATTATTTGTATTTCTCAAGTTTTCTTTTCCACTCAGTTTCACCACCTTTAGCTGTATGAATATTAGGTTTGTAAAATTTTAAAAACATTTCTGGCCTCCTTGTCCTTTTCTTCTTATATTTTTATTTGTTTATTATATTTTTATTTTCACTTCGATATGCTGACCTTAGTTTAAAGAAAAGATTGCAATGATTTGTGTTGTGTTGTGTATGTTTTGTATCAAAATTTAGTGTTGAAAATGCTATTTGCAAGCGTTTACAAAGGCCAAAAATCAGAAATCAAAACACCCAACTGATTTACACGCCTACTTCGTATGCACGAATGATATCTCCTGCATTTTACTTTACCTCACCTTGGTATGTCTGGTTATTGATCCTGCAAATTTTTCAAAGTTTTCAAAACATTGCATCTTCAAAATAGCTTTATTTTCACTATTAGGTATATCAGGTTTCTCTGTGTCAGAATGTTTAAAATCACAATGAACAAAGCAGTTTTAGATTGTATTAGTGCTTATCCTTGATTTAGAGCAGCCATGGGCAAACTGTGGCCCGCAGGCCGCATACAGCTCTTTTGACTTTCTGAATGGCATGCTTAATTCCATGAGGAAAATAACGTTTTATTAAAATTTCATCTAAGAAAAAGGGAAACTTTTTTGAAGAAATGAGAAAATTCCAGGACAAATGATTACTTCTTTGTTGAAGTAAAAAACAGACCAAGGTGTCTAATATATTTTGAATCCCACTCCGCATTTAAAGAATTTAACATTAAGCGTCATTACACAACTAAACATTCCAGGTTTGATAAACTTAAAGGAGATATCAGAAAGCTTAAAATTGAAACACTAAAAAAACAGATCGGTAGCCTAAATACGTTTTTTTTCTAAAAGGCAAACAGAGCTCAGTGAAATGGTGCATGCAAGATATGTTGTTAGCAAAATAATTCCTAACATTCTAAAAATTATTCTGACAGTGCTTTTTAATCATTGTTTTTATCTTATGTGGCCCGCTGCTCAAAAAAGGTTGCCCATGCCTGATTTAGAGGGTTGTTTTTGTATTTGTTCTAGAATAGCAATTTTCTCAGAAAGTGACAACTCTTTAAATAGCATCATATTTTTAGGGATTTAGAATTTTACATGCATTAAATGACAGTAGATACTACCTGACTAAGCATTGAGTGAGTCAGCAGTGACCAGGTTTAAAAATAAAAATGAAATTGTATGAATACAAATAGCAGCAAAAATATTGATACTATTGAAAAAAAAATGACTCTGAAAAGTTTTTATTTTTATTTTTATGTAGCATAGTAAAGTAAATTTAACGTTAAGTACGTATTTTTAATCATTGTTTTTAAAATGTATTTTTTTTCGGATCTCTGAGATTATTAACAAATAAAAAAATTTAATTTAATTTTTATAATGTTTTTTTTTCAGTGATAATTACTACACAATTTTACTTAAAAAGATTTTATTTCACTTATTGACCTCAAAAGCTTTGAATAACATTGTAAAAATTAGCGACATCAGATGAAAATGATTTCATCCTGCTTGCTTTGATAACATGACAAACAACGTGTTAAGTTTGATAGTTTAGTGACAGCAGATGAAGTTGATGTTTTATTGTTTCGTTTCGGCTATAAAAAGTGGCTAGGAAATAGCCATGGCTAGAAATTCTGCTATGAAATTCCCTGCTATGAATTTACCTGCTATGAATGTTCCATAACCCCAAAAAGTCACACTGGTTTGATCTTACTGGCCCAATTTAATGGCTTGGTGGCCCAAATCATATGTATTTGATTTGTTTTATTTTTTAAAGATTTAGCTCAAATAAATGGATGCTCTAATCACCCAATTAACCAGAAACTACTGTACTACTAAAATATGCTAGGTATTTTATTTTTTCATATCTTTATTACAAAAATGTCAGCTCTATAAGTCTGAATACACCACTAAGGTTTGACTGCTTTCAAAATTTCATTTTTTAGTTTTTAAGAAACCTAATTTTTCTAAAAAACATTATGTATAGAATATATTTATATTTGAGCATTCCAAAAATAAATGCAGATACAACTATGCATTTATTTTTACATTGGGAATGTAACTTTTATTCAATCAGAGAGTGACTTGTATGAAGAGCTTGTTTGGATTTGAAATGGCTAATTGAAATACTCAAATATGAAGGTAAAATTTGAAGGTACTTTGAGGATAACAACCGTAAGCCACGTGTCATTGATGTTGTTATTATTATGTTGGATATTTAGACAGCCGTGGGCGGGGGTCACAGATTTGATCCCCACAGGATATCGACGAAAACTCCAAACTGCAAGGTGTCATGGACCGGAAGACACATCCGTTGTTCAAAAGTCATAAACAGGATATCAACTGAACTTACAGGTGGTGGCTGGAAAATCAGTGTGGGCGTTTGAACCCGATAAAAGTGACACAGAGGCCCTCGAAAAAGCAGAGAGACACAGAGCGCCCTTGGAAGCCAGGGAGAGGCAGAGAGCAGCTGGGCCTGGAAGCACAGGGCCAGTTCCCCTGTTGGGAACAGTCTGCCAGCTCTCATTATCTCTATCCCACTATTCATTCTCCACTTCCAATAAGAAATATCTCATCATATTTTTATAAACCAATTTTTGAGTCTTCCCTTTTCTCCAAGTTCAGGATTTTCTTTCCGCAGACCAAGATGGATATACAACAATTATTGTTGTTGTTGTTATTGGACGGCTAGCTATGTTTGTATCATGCATACAGGCTGCACCGATGGAGCTAGAAGGCTGGAAATTTCAATATTTACTCCTTATTATGTCTAGAAAAAACTCTGGACTGGTCTAAATATTTATCTAATTTTCCCCCCTCTTTCAGCTTCACCCTCTGGGACAGCAAAATACTATTATTATTATCATCATTATTATTATTGCACTGTGGATTCATCAGGTTTGGATACAATTCTCATAAAGGATTTAAATAAAAAGTTCTTGTCCAGTCAACATCTTTCTGTAATACAAGGAATAATGATACCATTTTGATATTTTGAAATCATTAATCTTGAAAATTGCTCTGTTATAAATAAAATGTGTCTTTTAGAGTACAAACATGCCTCTCTCTTTTATATTTATTAGAATAAATTTCAAAAATGTTCACATGGGGGTGGGGGATTAAAGTACCCTTGCATTTCTTTTTTTAGCACTACACCACTGTATGTGCTCCTCTGCAAAGCCTGATTTAGTTCCATCTTGGATAATTTCTGGTATTCCTCAATTCTGATTTTTTAGAGGGCGGCTCATTTCTATCTTATATTCTCTACCACACAGGCATATTTTTCTCCTGTGGAGAAGATTAAGTTTTGTAGGTTTATTATGAAAGGCTGCTCTGATATTGACATATAAATTCCAGATCAGATGCCAACCAGAAGTAACAGTGTCCCTACCCCAGGGTTGCCAGATATGTCTAATTTCGGATATCGTGTCCATTTTTCAGCCTGTATGTCCGATTAAAAATTTTAAGAATCAGACATCCCAAATTTTCCAATTAAGGCCACACTCAGCATTGCCAACTTTGATATTTTATATCTAAATTTAGATATTTTTTGTTGTTTTTAGATATCGGATATCAGTTCTAGCTATTTATTTTGATTATTGTGATAATAATCCAGCTACTTTTAGCCACTATTAGCTATTTATTTTAATTATTCTGATAATGATCTAGCTGCTTTTAGCGACTTTTAGATATTTATTTTCATTATTGTGATACTAATCTAGCAACCTTTAGCCACTATTAGCTATTTTTAGCCATCATTCTTTTTCTGTCTGAATTTGACCGATTTGGAGCAGGGTTGACCATTTTATCCGATTTTTGGAAAACCCGTCTCTGATTTTGAGAAAACTAATCTGGCAACCCTGCCCTACCCTATACAAAAGATTCCAAAGAATCTACAGTCATTCTGCATTGTGGAGTATGTGTGGAAGCACACTGCCTCTCCTGGGATGAAGACAAAATAAGATACAGAACAATGATGCAAAGTCCATAAAGTTAAATTTGTCAAAAAAATGAATGCATAAGCAGAGTGTAGATTTTAAAACCATATAGAAATCAACGTTCACAAAAATTAATTTAACAATTACTGTATAAACGGAAATATACTAGATATTGTAAATGATGAAAAGGATCTTGGTATCATAGTAACTGATAAACTATCATTCTCCAAGTATATTGCCAGTAACTCGGCTAAATTGAACAGGGTGCTAGGACTGATTAAGCATACCTTTTCATATATAGACAAGGACACGTTTCTTATACTATATAAGACTTATGTGTGTCTACACCTAGAGTACGGTGCACAAGCTTGGTCACCGTAACTTGGAGAGAGATAAAAATCTTTTAGAAAAAGTCCGGAGACGAGCACCTAAGTTAGTTCTGGAATTAAAAAGTATGAGTTATGAGGATAGGCTAAAAGTGTTAAAGTTAACATTGTTAGAAAATAGGAGGGATTGGGGAGACTTAATAGAAATGTTTAAGATTATGCATGGTTTAGAAGTAGTAAACCCTGATGTATATTTTATGAGAAGGGGGTACATGGGACTGAGAGGCCACACATATATGGTAGACGCAAATAGAAGAAGATTGAAATCAGAAAATTCTTTTTTAGCAATAGAGTGGTAGGACTTTGGAATAGATTACTGGTATATATAGTGCTATCAACAAATGTAAATGATTTTAAGAAGAATTATGATGTTTATTACACCACCGCAAAAGGTCCTAGATATTGTGTAAATATGATTGTTATGATGTGTGCTTGTATATACAAATTGTATTTATTTTTATTCACACTAAAATAAAATGTTTTAAAAATGTTTTTAAAATGTTTTAAAATCAAGGCCTCCTGTATCTGGTGTCAATGAAAGCCCATTTGAAGAACTTCAGCAATGTGAACTTTAGCAAGAGTCCCTAAAGGCAAGAGTCAACAAGGGGGCAGATTCCTTGATAAAAGAGGAATTTTTTCCAATCTCCCCTATTCTCATATCAACACTACTCACAAAAAACCTTAGCACACAACCCTGTGACTCAGGTGCTTTACTTCAGGAGATAAAAAGAAGGAAGAAAATAAAAACTACTAAGAAACTTCTATAGAATGAATACAATATACACGTGAGTAAAGCAGAAGAATATATCCACCAAATTGTTGCTTTAAAAACAACAAAGATGAAAAAAAAAACAGTCTGAAAAATATACGGAATAGTGTATATTGAGTTTTGTTGTTGCTAACACAGTCTTTGGAGAATAGTCCAAGTTATATTTATTTAATGAAGATCTCTTGTAAATCTAAGTTATAGGACACCCTCCCCATAACTGAGTAACTACAGTACAAGGAAATATAGAGGAAGAAAATACATCCTTAGGTGTTGTCAGCTTCAAGTAGTCATTTTGGTATTAATCAATATGAAATTTATAATCTTACTAGGATCAGCTTTCCCTTTCATTTTTTTCTATTCACTTTTAGATGATAAAGGCATTTTAAATAATTGTGTCTATCATATATCTGAGCTGAAGCAGTTCTATAATGTTAATATTTGTTTTTTTAATTACTTTAATACAACTAAAAGGAAGTTTGTTTAGTAAATATTTATTTCTGTAAATAATTGTTTTGCCTTTTCTTTGTATGTTTATGAAATGAAATAAACCCTTTGAAATATTACATACCAGTAATGTCATCTATTTTTTGTTTGTTCAATCAAATTCTGATGACTGGTATAAATATTCTAAAATATTATCTTCATCCTCTTATGCTTGAATTATCAGATGGAAATGATTTTACAGACACACATATTTATATGTATATTGTTCAAAGATATATCTAATTTTCCTTTTTTTCCTTCTTTCTCTCTCTCTCTCATTCTATCATTATCAGTCTATCTATTTATTCTGATACTTTTAAAACAACTTTCTCTCTATATACATGCTATAGCATCCAGCTAACTATCATAACACTTGTCATGGTAAAGTGAATAACAAGGTCATACCAAAAGTCATTAGTAAATATAGTAAATATGATTCTCAGTTGGTGTTTCATAAAAATGAAAGTTAGTGCCACACTAATGCTAAGCTTAGTTAATATTTATTAAAATGCGTCAATCAAAACTGTCAATATCATAGTCATCATCAACATAGATTTCTTCAGTTTTTAAGTGGATCTGACTGGCTATCTATCTATCGCACATACAGATTCACATCAATGGAGTTAGAGGGCTGAAAATTTAAACATTTACCTTATTATGGCTATAAAAAGAATTTTGTTTTTTTAATTCCTCCCAAAATAGGTTTTTAGTTGGGGGTTCAATTTACAATATAAGTTTATGCTAAATTGGTCCCTTAGTTTTTACCCAACAGCATTCACCCTTGTTTTTTTAAAAATTCAGACGTTTTTAGTGATCACCACCCAACAAAAGGCGATAGAAGTAATTTATTCATTTCCTTTTCCAATTTTTTAATTGATCACCCCAACACAGAATGCTTCCAAAAGTCATTGGTCATGTGACGGTTTCTATTGAGTGACTAACTGTCTTTTCACTGTCTTATTAGTCTATTTTACTTGCTCTCTGTTATTCATTCATTTAGTTATCTCCTACAAAATATTATGAACTTGCATGTTAACAGTAATTAGATAAACATTAATATCAGGTCAGAAAAGAGAGTAAAAAATAGAATGTTTTCACTCACCTCTGTAAAAGTGACTGACATTCACGAGGATCTTTCGTCTGTTTGTGTTTTCAATCACGCTGTCAGCTTTTGTCCAAACTCTACTTCTCTACATAACCAGTTATTTGCCCAGATTACTGATCAGGGACCAACATCTATCATCAATTAATAATGACATCAATTTTTCTCCCAGCTTTCTTTTTCTACTTTTACTTCTTTCTTTTAGTCAATTGGCTGAGGGTTCATACATTTTTCATGGCATCTTAGATGTGCATGCACATTGCCAAGGTTTTCTTTGTTTTACAGCTCAATTTGCTGCCAAACCAGTGTTCCCTATTATTAAGCCTTTAATTATTGAATATTCTTTGTGACTATGACTTATTATATACATAGAAAAATTCTTATATTTTTGCTTTTGAAGGCTTTAAATAAACTTGATACACACGTTATGATGTACTAACAAACTTTGATTTTTATTCTTCTTTACATGTTTATTTCATACTAAATTCCTTTTAGATCCAGGCCCTGGCAGAGATGGGGCCAGGTGAGCTAATAGGTATAAGCATATGATTTTGAGGGGCTCTACTCCCAAGGTGTAGCAAGATGTGAATAAAATTGATTGCCATTACCTTTTTTATGAATTGTTATTAAAAAGGTAATGGCAAGCAATTTTACATGTAGTGTATATGATGTACTTACAAGTACAGAATAAAAGAACTAGAAAGATTTCTAGAATGATTTCTGTTCTGTTACTTGTAAGTACATTATATACACTGTACATGTAATACCCATTTAGAAATGATATGTATTTAGCACTGATTACAAAAATATTTAATGAGCAGTTTAAAAGGGGGCCTATAATTTCCATCTGGTCTAGGCTTATTACTAGCTCTGCCCAGCTCTGCTTAGATCCAGTGAAATTTGCATAAATTTGATACTTTTTCAATATGAATGCGTTTTTTTACCTTAATTTGTCATTAAAGCAACTTTAATGATATACCAAAAGAGTGACAATTCATAATGAAGTATCACTTTTTATAACATTTGATATTACTTGATAATTTGCATTTATGTTATTAGCTGAATTTTGATCTGAAATTGTCCCTCTACAATGTTCAATCTATGTGATTAATATTCACCACTGAATTAAGTGCATTGACTTGGAAAGAGATTATGTTGAAAAATAAATATTTGTTGTGTAAAATTAATGCTTTTTCATCATTAGGCTACAGACTTATTCATGTACCTACATAAGTATATTACCTCAATTTACATTTTTGTGCACAGTTTAGATTAGTGAGAAACCCGATAACTCTGTTTCTAAAATATTTACAGTGTATCTAAAATGATTTTTCTTGATAATTTTTCTTTCTGTGGCTAAGGCCAAAGTATAATATTTGTTTGTTTTTTTTCACTTAAAAGACAGTTTTTACATATTGAGAAAATAATTTTTACAATAAAAATTTTACAATAAATTTTTAAATTTTCTTATTAAATTTCAAATAACAGGAGTCGAATAGAATTGGTGAAGATTTATGTTGCCACTGACAAAGTTAGGAATACTATGAAGAATACAAGTTCACAAACCCTTTTTTTATAGAACATTGTTCTCCTTAATTTGTTAGAATTGAAATAATGTGTCATACAATGAGAAATAATTATCTTTCCAGGACTTTCCAGTAAATATGGACAAATGAACAAATAAAAGTGGATTTACAGGAAACATATATGTTTATATGAAAATTTTGTGAATGAACATTGTTAAATGAGACATCATCATCATTATATTCAAAATTAAATCAAGATATTTTAAAACTATGGTCTTATTATAGCGATAAGTGTTAATGATTTGTGAGAAACATTTGATGAAATGCCAGTAGACTTGGCAGAACAGCCATAAGACATAAATTGGCAGGCAGTCATAAGACATAAACCAGGAACAAATTTAAAGCTTTCAAATGTTTTTTTTCTTTTCTAGAATTTTACTTGATTCTTTTTCAGTGCTCATCAGATTTAAAATGTTACAAGGATAATTTTTCAGTTTGTGTTTCTTTTCTCAAATTTCAGTATATAAATAGAATACCATAGCAATTTGTTTTAGAGGTATCCTTCCCTTGCTAAGGAATCATAAACTTCAAAAATTTGAAATTTTCCTTTTCCTATATGAGTGAGCATCTTCCTGACTAAAGACAAAGACCAGAATTTGTTTTTTCTGTTTGGCATCAGAAAGAGACAGATAAAAAGTAAT
>VCCN01000158.1:2198302-2220360 GCA_006491835.1 Architeuthis dux | reverse complement strand
TACATCTGGAGTTGTTGATGCTTTGGGCAGCAGAGGCTTAACTGGCTTGTACATATTGTTATACCTTGTGTTATTTGACACAATTCTTTGTATATTGAGATTTCAAAAAGTTTTCTACAGTCTGTTTACAATCTTGAAAGTTTTAATCTTTTACTTAGTCATTATGTATTCACCTAAAATAAGTGTTACTAGATTTTCTTGAAGATTTGTTTTTGTATTTACAGAGACCGTCTTTCTGAAAATCAGCAAGCCAGTTCAAGGAGATTAAAATATTCAACATGGTTTTCCTCCAGCATCACTGGTGTAAATATTTTCTTTCTATTATTTTCCTAGATGTCTTTGCTCCCTTCAATTTATATCAGTTTATAATTTGCTCTTGAAGAAATCATTGTGTGACTCTTCCAGCATCGATAAGAGCATTATCATGCTTAAACATGAACTGTGTGCTGCTGATCCGAACACCATTAGCTACTAAATTTGCATTTCTTATAAGATCCATGAATCCTGCCATGTTTAACTGCCTGTCAATGATCTGAATTGTCATCTTTCTGCCATATCCTACAGCACCCCAAATCATGAGCCCACAACCTCCACTAGCACACTTCGAAAAGTTTTCCTTTGGTCATCATGGGTTATACCAGTAATACTGGAGGCCATCTGGACCATCCAGGTTGAATTTTTTCATGTTTGTGAAGGCATCTTTTGATACAAAATGATATTTATGAGGAACTGGCAAATGGATGTGTCAAGAGCATCCTATGACCAAATTAGTAGAGAAAACAATGACATATATTTTTTTAATAATTTTCATAGAGTATCTTATTTAGTAGAGCTAAAAATTTGCAAGCAAGAAAAGCATATTAGGAAAAAGGGAAGGGTAGTAGCAGTATATTTAGTGACAAAAATCAATATCCTTTTCTACCTATTTTTTTTTTTCCTTTCAGTCATGGAACAAATTTAAAAGACGGATGAATAACTTGGCATTTTATACAGAACTATGGCAATCAGCCATAAAAAAGATAAAAGGCCATTTTGGTACAAGTGTCACTTCATATTTTTTGTTCTTGAAATCGCTTTTCTTGTGGAACCTTTTCTCTTTCTTCTTAGCATTATGCTTTCAGGTTGTTCCTCAGATACTCTATAGGTTCTTTCAAATGAAGCCCAGCGGATATTCAAATAACACACATTTTGTTGGTACAGAACTTCTAACCGGAAAAGTGAGTGTCTACATTAATTTTTGAATTATCTTTAATATTTGTCTTATACAAATTAAATCATTAGTTTTTTTTTATGCATTTTTTTGCATTAATCTTAGAATATAGAACAAAGACCAGGATTTTCCAACATATACTCTCACTTATCGAAATTAATACTTAAACAATATAGATGTTCGATCAATAAACATGACCATAATCAATTTGAAGCAGGCTAAACAGCTCCTAATTCCTTCGTTCAAAAATAACCACACACACACTAACTGACCATTTAAAAACACAAAAACATAACCCCAAAAGCCCACTATTCTTTAGCAAATGTTTATAAAATCCTCTGTATGCTTTGTTCATGCCTCATAATTTTAATTTTTTTAATATAAATCCGATTAAACATTATGTTTTTCACCAAAATTTCAAAATACTTAGCATTTACCACTCAAGCGTTATGAAGACGTGAAAAAGTATCACGTAAAACAACCGTTTCATTTGAAATTACCACTTTGGTAAAACCAAAATCTGTGTATTAAAATCTTAATTTAAATACGATTAATGCTTTATTTTCTCAATATCACTTGAATTCTTTCATTCTGTCATATATGTCTGTGATGAAGTAAGCATTATGTTACCTCGAATTAAACGTCCTCATGTGTGTGTCTGCTGTAAAAGCCACCAATTGCAATTATAAAAGCGGGCATGGGCCGCAAGATGTAGCTGCTGGGTAATGAATGTTCATGAGATTCACACCTATAAGAGGCAAGAAAGTAGCCCACGGTTGCATTTGTAACAGATTCGGGAATGTGTATGCAACTGAATTCTTCAGAGAGATTGTCGGAATGTAACAATGTTTGTTGACGGTTTGTCATTCTTTTTCGCACTCGGCGGTGTACTTCCTGTGACAGTCTACTGGATTGTTTGTTCTGGACATATTTCAGCACGTTTGGTTTTGCATCTTCTCTCTGAATAATCTGTCGTGTGTCTCGACTCCTTTAGCGCGTGTCGTTGTGCACTCTAAGCAAGCTCCTGTGTCATGTGTTATGACCTTGTTTTCGGGTATGTCAAGTGACCTTAAAAAACTCTACAATATCGTATTGACAAACTGATCATATAATATTAGATACTTATATAAGGTGTGGAAGAAAATTGTAACTCCTGTTGAAAGCCTAATTGAATTGTAAGAAGTAAAGGGGTAAAATATATTTGAACAGAAATCTTGCAAATGGAAATACTTCAATGAAGAAAGTGGAGATAGGAAATAATTTTGTTCATGAAAGGAAGATCAAGATGCTGCGTTATCATCGGAACAAATTTCTTGATGCCATGAGCATACTGAGACTTATTTCGCGTAATTCTTTTTTTTTACCAAGTTGAGATCAGTCTTCTCTGTTAAAATAGAACTTCTTTTACACTGGTACCTTAAAAATAAATAATTTTACCAATTAGCATGTGAGCAGTTTTTTTTTTAATCTAGCACCTATTTACTAAACTTTATTTTAGTTTAAACTTTGCATCTCATAAGTTTCAGTTTTGATAAAATTTGAATTTCTTTGAGTTTATTTTAATCAGTTCTACTGATTCAGTTTGGTCATTGATTTTTTTTTTTTCTGCATTAATTTTTTTCATGACTTTTATTCTTAGGGTTGGCTCGAGAATACAGAACTATATTATGGATTCTATACAAATGAAAGCATATCACATGGATCTACATCTTATAGTATGCCTTATGCTTATTTGATTACCAGTGGACTCAATTATCTATTTTTACTGGCCATAATCGCTTATAGGTAAGTTAATCTATTGCTAACAAATGTTTCAAGTGTTATAATAACCAAAGGTTAAAAAATAAAGCCCAAACAATTAACAGCAGCCGCAGCAGCATGAATTGAAGTGTAAAGACATAACTTACTAATGAGAAAGCTTTAAAGATAGTCAATTGTAGAGCACTTACAAGAATGTATATGATGCCTGCTCATTCAAAACAGGGTGACCACACAGGACGACCACACCGTTTCACCAGATACGTTTGAAAATGGCCAGGTTCTTGGCTGAAACATGTTAGGTAATAAATAATTATTTCAAATAATTCTGAGTCTCCACGTTGTCTTTTCCTATCATCATAATGTCGGATAGCCCATATCCTATTGTACACCAAGAATGTATATGCCTATAACTTAAATTAATGCAAGTGCAATATAAAATTACTGATTTATTCAAACAAGGTAAATAGAAAAAAATACATGGGGAAAAAGATTTATTCAATTGAGATATTCTACCTTGTCAGCAAATTATCAATTCCCTTCCTAAAGAATTCAAAGAACCAATAAATTTATTTTAAGGCTTCTTCAGTTTGATCCTGTTTGGAGAAGTTATTTCCTGTAAGGAAATAGTCTAGAGCCTTGAAAAAAAGATAATCTCTAAGAGAGAGGTCACGTGAATAAACAGAATGTAAATAACTTTAGTAACATCATTTCTTTTATTTTTTTAACAAGAGGGTGGATGTTATCATGCAGCAAAATGGTGCACTTTTTATTTACCAAACTGTGTACTGTTTGTTTGAGTTCTGAATGCACTATTTTAAGCTAGTCTAAATATTTGTGTGAATTGTTTGGGCATTTTAAAGGGGGTTATACTGTATCAAACCACTCTTGTTTCTCCCAACACTTACCATAACCTTCCATGAATGATAGCATAGCTTTGGTTGATGTTTTGGCGTCTCATCCACATCCAGTCATTGTGCAAATCTTCTCTAATTATTATACAGAAATGATTTTTCATTTCAAGTGATGATACAATGCAAAAATGGATCAATTTAATCCCATTGAACAATTTTAATGCAGCCCCCATCTGATTTTTTTGTTTCTTTTTCAATTCAGATGAAACCTATTTATTGAGCATTTTTTCCTCTTAAATTATTTGAAATGGTTCCAATTGATGTTTGATGCTAGTGTTCTGATTGAGGTTTTTGGATAATTTTCTGCTACAGCCCTCAAATCTTCATTATTGATTGATGTTTTTTCTAAACTGAAATCTCCACTCCTAAGTTTTGAAAACCAAATTCTTACTGCTTATCCATTAACAGCATTGGCACTAAATGCAGAACTTATGGAGCTTGAAGTCATAACTACCTTACCTACATAGGCAGTAGCAGCAAAAACTGTTACTCTCATAGTCACCCATGACTGGGTCCAAGCAAAAACTGTTTAGATTTAGAATATGTGTTATTAAAATATGGGATCAGCCTTGCAATTGATATAATAAAAGCTGAATTCTGAAATAATTGGAAACAATTTGTGCTGCATAAAGAGATTAACCTTTAATAGCCATTGATTTTTTGTTTTTATTTTACCATTCCTGGATAAATTGTAGATTTGTATACAAATTAAACTTACATAAATTTGTTTTTAATAAAAACATTTTGACATATTTGAATTAAAGATTCCTTTTTAAAAATAACTCTTTGATTAATTTTAAAATATTTTTCTTCTTTTCTTTGTGCAGTATTGCAAAGTCATACAAAATTAATTATGTGGAAGCTGGTAATGTAAACACATACTATTTTGTTACCAAGATCTTTTGTGGTTGGGACTATGGTATAACATCAAAAGATGCTGCAATACTAAAACATAAAAGTATATGCAATGAATTCAAAGTAAGTACATTTTATAGCTTTTTAATGTGCATTTTATTTGTTCAGCTGTTTTCTTGAGTAGAATTCCTTCAAATTTTCCAATGACATGATTTAGAATTCATTCCTAAACAGAACTCCCATTTCCTTTTGAAGGTTCTTCTGTGTATGTATTGCTGATGGTCTCTTTGCTATGGAGTCATATCTAGGTCAGGTCACTAGAATGACTGTCACAGTTCTTATCTGTTACTCAAACACAACCTCTCATGTAAGTTCTGTACTCTCTACCATAATTGGCTTACCTCTCGGGAATAAGAATATTCCAGAGAAACACATGCCTCTACAAAGGATATTAGATACAAGAAATTGTCTGTTATATATAGTCCATGTCTGGTTGTGGGTGGGTTTAGTGATTAATAATTAAATTAAATGGATATTAAGTGTTTTAAATAGAGATTCTGATGATATGTCTTGAAAGTTGAGTGTTTATTTTTCAAGTGTTTAATATATCTATTGGCTTCCGGCTCTTTGGTAACGTAAGAACAAAGTCAAACCACAAATACAAATATTTTAAATCTCCACATTGGTCATCAGGTAGCACGTTGCCAAGGAGACACTTGAAAAATAAACGCTGGCAAAACATGAAAATAAACTAAGAAATCTCATTTGTACACAACAAGGTCTTCTGAAGTGTAATTTCAATCTATTATTGTCAGATAAATCATAATCCACATCAATACACTGGTCATATATATATTTGTAAATTTGGCTAAGTTGGAAAGCAAAGAGAATAATCTGTGTTGTTTTTTTTTTTGTTTTTTTTGTAAATTTGAATCACTGGTTTGGCAATGATAATTTAAATTAAATTGTTTGCATTTATTTTGTTTTTAACAACCAAGATTTTGTTAGCAAAACATTTAAAATGAGCTGCACAAAATAAATCAGCTACTTTGTGATGTGACTGTGGCTACCAGTTACAAGCACCAGATTGTTATAAAAATGTATAATTGATTAAATGGACATTTTGGGGGAAAACAAAGATGAGGATGTTAGTCCAAAAAGTCATTAAATAGTAAGAATACTTTGTTAAAATTCAAAGTTAATATTAGTGTTTGCTTCTTGTGTATCATTTAAATTTAAAAAAAATTAAAGTTTCTTTCATAAATTAGATATTTGGTGGGTTTTGTGTGTAGAATTTGTTGAAAGTTATTAAATTTTTATTTGCATTAAGTTAGCATTTTCAAAACTGTGAAACAAACTAAAAGCAAACGATTTTGCTTTTATCAGGAGTGATTTGTTGAACTGAAAGTGGAGAGCGGTTATAAAGTCTTGTGTAATAGAGCACAGGGTGGTGAAGGAGGAAGAAAACACGATAAAGTTAATTAGAAACTACTAGAATCAGGCAACTTGGTCTGCCATATGTAACATTTTTAAACCATAAATTATTACTGATCAACTCTTACAATCTTTCAGTACTTCTTTCAATTAAATTTTAATTTCTTTATAATGATAGACACATATCTTCTGTGTGGTCAAACTTAGTTTGCCTGGTACTATTGTTAATTGAATATACTTATCAGCACGTTTTTTATGTATCAAATATACCAATGAAATTTGAAAATATTTGATGGATGTCCATTTTATTAAAAATAATGTCATGAAAGTCCAGAAAATGTGGATTTTTAAGTCTGTCTTTTTTGTCCTGCTAATTTAAATTTCTGTAATTTTCCAACTATTTACAAAAATCAATAAAATTGCAAAGATTATTTATTTTCCTGTTTTATCAAATAAATACTTTTCTTTCAAGTTGAAGTAAGGTATGTAGGAAAGATTGAAATCTTTTTTTGGACTGCTCCTAAAGCAATTTGAATGTGGATTATAAATAGTGACGATTAAAGTCATGCCACCTATTGTTTTCTTCATAGGTGAGAAATCCATAAAACAAGTTTTGCTTTAAATGAATTCATAGAGCCTATCATTCTAGCTATATGTTTGTTGTTTCCCTGAAACTTCCAAGTTTAAAGAATTTAATTTTTCTGTGATGTATTTGAGAAAACCCAAATCCACCAACCAGCAAGAGTTGCATAGTGTGATCACCACTGATGG
Organism: Architeuthis dux; assembly: GCA_006491835.1. Taxonomy (NCBI): domain Eukaryota; kingdom Metazoa; phylum Mollusca; class Cephalopoda; order Oegopsida; family Architeuthidae; genus Architeuthis; species Architeuthis dux. Next base: position 2,213,418 of record VCCN01000158.1, on the reverse strand, counting down.
GGCATCTGTGGTGATCGCAGATAGCTTGTGGACTTTGCATATGTTTCTATTATGTTATAGATTTCTTCACCTGTTGTTTGCCCTTTCATGGGCAATATTTTCATTAGCTCTTCATTTGTAGTGGTCACTAAATACCATTCTCACCATAACTGCTAACTGTGCTGTATCTGATATATGTTTTGACTCCTCAAAGTGTAGTGAGAACCAGTCACCTATTTCCAAGTCACTCTTTACCTGAATTTGCATGTCAGTTGACAGTGTATGTATTCTTCTTGTAATGTTGTTATCCGATAACTGAGGATCTTTCTTGTTGGAAAATCCATCAAATAAGCTACCACCACCGACCAGAAATACATTTTTTAATTAATGTGGTGTTATGATATTCCGGTGTCAGACACCTGTGCGGAAATGTAAGTGACCTCGGTCACCTTAGGAAATAGGTATATGCGTAGGTGTCCAAAACAGGATATGGGGACCGGAAATGACACCTGCGTAGGCGTTCGAGAAACCCATAAAGCAGACCTGAACAGCGGACAGAAAATTTGGCGCTCAAAGAAGAGACAGACATCAGCGGAGCCGGAAGGCCCGTGACTGCTGTCCCTGTTGGGGACAGACAAGAGAGACAGCAGAGACCCAAGCAGCCAAGAGGCAGACCTCCTAGGGCTGGGAAGACATAAGACCAAGTTCCCCTGTTGGGAACGGTCTCTTGGCACCCATCATCTCTCCCACTCTTCATCCACCGGCCGACGAAGTGTATGCTGTGTATACTATGAAATAAAAATATGTCCAGATATTTTTACAAGCAAGTCTTCAAGTTTCCTTTCTATCCAAGTTCAGGACATTCACCCCGCTATACAACAGTGGTTGGGAGTAAAATAGGTTTCCATTGATTTTCTGCTGACTTTTTAGACAATGGCCCTTTTTGATACAATTTAGATGTTTTATGGGTCCGTCAATGGAACCTTGATGAATCTCAAGGTTGACCCTAGAGCTTCCTTTCTGTGAATTGTGGTGTCTCTCGGACTCTTGCTTACTGAGTTTTAGTTAAAAGAACAGGTGGAGGGGTGTTGCAAATGCGATTATATCTAGAATTATCTAGAGCAATTTATAAAAAAAAAAAATATCTAGATACTATTTTATTGAGATTTTTATTTATTATGCCAAAACTCTGATCGCGTCTATAAATATTGTTATTTTCTTACGCCAACCCTCTGATGGCGTTTATCGACGTAAATGACGGTCGGGTTTTACCTTCTTTTTTTTTCCCTATTATTTTTAACTGACTTTCAAATGCAGCTTCAAGATTGCTTTTATTGTGCTTCCCGGCCATTTATTGCTGGAGAACCCTTGAAGAGACTGATACTAGTTCCTGGGGATCCGTTTTCTAGACAGCACCTCCCCATTACACTGACATGGTAGGGTCAGGCATCAGATACGCTTTGAGGCAAAAGTCTGTGGGGACTAAGCTATTTTAATTTTAAGTTAAACAATGAGAGTTATTTTTGGTGTCTCTCGGACTCTTACTGTGTTTTATGCCAAAGAACAGGTGTGGGTCATTATGCAAATGCGATTAATATTAATTAATCAAGAAAGAAATGTACTAAGCCATGAAAAGTTACCTCCCATATACCAGGCATTTTAAACGGATTGCTGCCACCTTTCTCCTGCACTCCAAACATTGTTGCTGTTTTCATCCTTATTGTATGTTCCGTCATATTTAAGGACATTGCGCCCTCAAAAATAAAACACTGTACATTGAAATGTCTATAGTTTCTAATAACAAAGTCTTGCGATTTTCTGTCTCTTGTAGTCTTACTCTGTCCTCACTGTTTGTGGAAATAACTTCATTTATTCTATTCAATACTACTAATTTGTTATTTTGCCTCTGTTAGTGTTATTCATTGACAATCATTATTAACTTAAATAACTATTTATTCATTGATTGTATAACAATTGCATATGTTTGTAAATCTTCTGCCCATGTTTTATGGTTTTGTCGTCGGTGGGTTAACACATTTTTAACTGCTTCTATTCTAAATGTATTTAAATACAGTTGTCATTGATATACAAATATTTATGATTGTCTGTATTACTATTTTGGATAGACTGTTGCTTTTATTGGATTCAATCTTCCTCTCATGCACAATTGTTACATTTATTTTCTCCTTATTGATAAATGTATTATACTTTGTCAAATCTTCCCTCTTTAAAAAAAACTTATTTCCAGGAACATTTGACAAAATTTAAAGAGGAGATCAAGAAAAAATATCTACACCAACAATGCCGATTATTTTTCTGGAGATTATTTACCAATCTCCTTGTATTAGCACTAATTAGTGGAAGTGGCTATTTTGTCTTCTATTTGTCCACGCAAAAACTGGTGAGTAACTATAATTTTTCTTTTTTACTGATGGGTATGAAAGCTTTTTGAATCTTATATATATGTTTAATTAGAACTCCTCTAAAAATTTATGAAAGTAGATATGCGAAATCTGCTTTCAGGGATTATTTTTTATAACAATTAACTTTCAATTATCTGTGGTGACTTGGAACAGCACTAATGCTCAATATTAAATGTAAGAATAAGACATTTCAATGAGACTGCAGAACCTTGAAATTAGTTTTGAATAGATGCATTCATGACTAAAATTCCCTCCCTTTCAAGTTGCATAAAAACATTGGAGTTAAAAAAGAATTTTTCTTTAAATAACTGAACTTGAAAACGATTTTTTTCTCCTTTCTTTTTTATGGTAATTTTTATATAATTTGGGAATTCATGAGTATTTGTTGAACTAATATCTTTTGAAATAGTGTTAATTGCATGTTAAAGATCATTCTGTAGGATGGCAATCTAAAACTTGATGATAATAGGGATATTAATCTATTAGGAGTGTAGTTTCTATATGTAAACCTTGTGATATACAATTATATTTTTGATTTTTCATCCACAGACTAACTTACCCCTCCTTGTGGATCTCACAGTTCCAATCTGTATATCTGCTGCAAATGCTTTGCTGCCATTTATTTTCTCTGGAATTGCTTATTTAGAGTATTATGAGCATCCACAGACAACTTTGTACATTACAATGGTCAGGTAAATGTTCTATCCATTATTATATGTTTTGTTAATTGTAATTTCTCTCTTTATCAAATTAAGAAAACATTTATAAAAATGAAGGCATTTTTAGGCAGTAGAAAAAACAACGAAGGATAATTGTTTGGATTCCATTTCCATTATGTAGGTGATTGCTAGCAAATAAATTTTAGTTTTTTTAAAAAAAATTTCTTACAAAAAACAATTATAGGGTATAACTATTTCAGTTATAGAATGGCTAAGAAAGCAATATTAAGATTATAACAACCCTGACTTTGGTAGGATGGGGTTGCAGTGATTTAGTCTTATTAGTGTCAGAAAATGTTTCTCTCTCTCAATCCCTGATTGAATGCATTTTATTTTTATTCTAGCCTTACCATACTCTGCTGGGTTTTGCTTGAGTAGACAATAATTGTTATAATAAAGTCAATGATCTCGTAATAGACCCATGTTTTCTACTTGATAAGTCTACAAGTGTATTGTTAAATAGGATTTAACTAAGTTACACGCACAATTATTAATTGAACTGCCATATAAGGGCATTCTATTAATATATTAATGCTGCATTTTTTCAGATTATTTGCTACTGGATGATTTCCCATCCAAAGAAAATGGAAATCAACTCAGTTTTTTTATGTTCTTAAGCTACTTATAGTAGGAATCTTTTCTTATTTATCAATTTTTACTGATGTTTTCATTTAACTTACTTAGCCACCTTATAATTTTGTGATTTTTTATTAAAGTAAAAATCTGAATATGTTTATTTTCTTTATTTTAGGAATATGTTTCTAAAAGCCACTAATATTTCTATGCTTTGCTTCTACTGGGTTCGGAGTATCATTGACAAAAACAAAGTAAGTTTTCATTTTTCTATATTGTGTTTTGTAATTTAAAAGAATTAATCATTAATACTTAAAAGTACATGACTACTTTTTTACATGTATTTTATATTTAGTTATAAAAATTATTACTAAAGACATTTTTGTTGTTATTTGTTTAATCTGTTTGACTTTTTCTTTTCTTTTGAATAAAAATGATTTTATTTATTTCTGACTGTTTATTTATTTTGTAGTGCTGGGAAACATTTATCAGCCAAGAGATTTATCGTTTGGTATTAGTAGATTTCTTCTTCAGTTTGCTATTCACCTTATGGTTTGAAATATTTTGGGCGTAAGTAATAGCATTTTATTTCATTTGAACTTTCTTAATATTTCAGTAATTCCAGTTTATTCTTAATTATTTAATATTAAAATTTGTTAATCATTACAAATGAAATGTTTTAATAGGCTTCAAAAAATCTCATTACAGATTGCTATATCATTTTAAAGTGATTGCAAAAAGTCCTGAATTCAATATAGCTGCAAACACTTTGGATTTGATCTATTCACAAACTCTCTGTTGGTAAGTTTTTAGTATAACATTTACTTCTTTCTCTTCATTATAGTTGACATAAAAAATTGGATGTAATAAACAATTTTACATCAATTTCTTTACTAGTATGTCTCCTAATTTTTTATATCACTTTTCTCTGAATCTAAATATTTTTCCAGCTTAAAAATTAAAATATTAACCACATTTTGTAATCTCTTTTAATATAAATCAATCTTTATTATTATTGGATGAAGTATTGTAACACACCACTTTTATTAAATTTGACTAGTTTTTACTTTCATCCTAATTTTAGTTGGTTTTATACAACTTATTAATTCGGGCCACTGTTGCGCTGTTATTCGTTGCCATAGAAACAGTGGCCCGAATTAATAAGTTGTATAAAAACAACTAAAATTAGCTTTTTAAAAAAAATATATTACAAATTTGCAGGTGATCAGTGATCTTTAAAATAAATGTTATTGGATTCATTGTACATGCTTATTTTTAATGCACTTGAGTTGCAGCATACATTGTGTTATACTAGCTGAAAACCTGATCGATAGTTCCTGAAGAAGGCCTAACGATATTTAATTTGCAAATAAGAAATTATTTTCTCAAACAGTTCAATTTATATCTTAGTATAAATGTATTTATTGCAAAAAAATAAATAAAATCACCAATTGAGTTTCATATCGGTGAGAAAAAGAAAATGCAATGACAGCCAGAAGTAGGTCATTGTTGCTTAGCTTACAGTGGAGCCAATGAAAAAAAGCAGTTGGCTTTCCTTTTTAGACTTCTGTACTTTAAAATTATAGACATTAGTTTTGGACCGGACCAAAAAAATCCCTTTTTTGCTTTGGAAATATAGTTTTAAAACCTGTCCCAGTGAAACATCTAAAGCATATAACCATTTTTCTGTGTTAAAATGCTATTTTCAGGGAGAAAAATTGCTTCTGCAAATTTCCATTACTATAAGATATGTTATCATTCAACTGCCGACCATTTATACACACTGGCCAAACTAGTGGTAGGAGGTGACATCACAGTAGCCTTTATTCAACTATCCAACTGATTATTGTATAGATTACAAGCAATTGTTGTTTTTCTATTTATAAATGTAAATGAAATTTTTCGATTATATAAAAAGTGGACTGCATACTACTAAAACATTTTAGTCTTCAGTCTAATGTATTAAATCATCTACTTAGATATGTGACTAATGAAAAATGTTAACGTGTGTTTTTATGTGTAAGCGGATTTAGATACTTCTAAAATTTTAACTTGGATTACGTTCTTTATCAAAATTATTTTTCTGTGAACAGTAGAAATATTCTATTCTTTTTTTTTGTCAACTTTTGATAAGATATATGTTGTATTTAGAGATTTAAGAATATTATAACTGTTAGAAAGTCTGTCCTTTTCAACAATTAATCTAGTTTGTGTCTAAGATTTAAAAAGGTATCAACCTTTTTTTTATTTGTTTGGGGAATAAGGAAGCCTGCAACACAGATTTCGATAAATGCTTAAAACTCTACCATAGGTTTCTGTTCTGCTTTCAGGCTTGGCTTATTTTACTCTCCTCTAATGCCACTGTTGATGGTCGTGAAACTTTTCATAATATTTTATGTTAAGTGGGTAAGTATTATTATTTGCTGAAAATTGATTCCTGTGGGTATGAAAATCTGTGCCTGGTTCTTGGAAATATTTGTCACTGTTGATGAATATTTCAAAAGAAAACTTGTGTTTATGCAAGCTTTATTTAACATGTTCAACTCTTGTTAATTTGGCAGCTGGATGAGATCATTTATTCACCATACTTTATTGACTTTAATGTTTAAGATATTGGCAGATATGAGATGTTCTGTTATCTTTTCATGTATGTACATGACATACCAACCTTGAAAAATAATTTCCTTAATAAAAATGACATTGTCTGTAAATTTTCATCCAATTTGCATTTTTTGTTCAGAAAATTAGGGTATTTTTAAATGATTTTATGTATCTTTTATTTAATTAAATATTCTGGAAAAAAATCAACAATATTACAAAATTGTATGGGAAGTGAAAAACAAATAGAACATTGGGCTGTGACTAAGTTCCACTTTTAAGTTTGTGAACCATTTTCACCCATTCATTTATTCACTTTTTAATTTTCTTTGCAGTTGAGTGTACTTAAAGCCTGTCAATCATCCAAGAAAACTTGGCATGCATCACGAACCCACACCATTTTTCTTGGGTTTTTGTTAATATTCTTTGTTCTTACTGCTACTACAGTTGCCGTCAGCATTTTATTGTACGTTTACAATTCCTCATTTTATTCTCAAATAATCCGTTTTAAAAAGGCTAATGAATAAAATAATCTAATTGTATGTTTTTTGGTGTAATTAATTTTTATGTTAATTCAGAATTGTTTGTATACACCACTTGAAACATTTATTAATTTTGTCATTCAGTATCTGCTTATTCTGTTTTGTATTCATGCATTGAACCAAAAAAACTATGATTTTCAAGAACTGTTTATGGCAATTGTAAACATGTTTGAGATTTCTAATATCCGATTACTTTCTTTTATTCAATATTAGATTTGTATCAAATATGTCACTAAATAATTTATAAATGAAAGGTATGCTTTTACTGTAACTTTAAAACAGTTAATAATGCAGCTCTTTGACTAAGCTTCCATATTTTACCTTTAATCTATCTGGCTTTCTTTGTCCTCAGTTATTAATGAGTTATTCTTTGGTGTTGACAAAAATAGAAATTTAAATATTGATAGCACCACTTCACTTAATGACAACCTGCTATTTAAAAACTTTTCTAAGTATTTTGTATAGCTTTCTAGTTTATTTCTGTGAAAATTTATCTGACAAGAATTAAAACATTCATGTATTTTTCTACTCTTTTCTGTATTCAAAACTGATCTAATAAAATTGCCCTTCAAATGTAACTTGTGATGACCATTTGTCTCCTGTAATTGAATCACTTTACTTATGCATAAATTATAGCTGCAAACCATTTCTTCATTCCAAAATGGTATATTTTAGCCAATTTGAAAAACTCATTTTACTAAATGGATAATAAATGAGAGCAATTTAAATACCTTTCAAATAGTTTTAAAATGTTTGCTTTGTTCCACATTTCAGTAGTCACCCAAGTACTGATTGTGGACCTTTTAGAAACCATGGTTCTGCCTATGATGTTGTGTTAAATATGGTGTCTGTATCCAAAGGATCTGTGGATTACATACGACAGGCTTTGCAGTTCATTTCCAAACCTGGATTCATAACAATTATTCTTGTTGCTGTCTGGTAAATATTTTACTAAGATATTCTTACTATGAGGATTTCCATTTGTACGTAACATTTAAAATACATCAATTATCATTTCATTAAAAAATAAATACAGAATGGACACTTTGGAATGTTATATATAAAAAAAAGATTTAATTTAAGATTTTACAAGAATAATTACCTAATTCCTATTAGTTTTTAGCAAATGTTTAGAATAAAAACTAAACTAAACATTTCTTTTTATTACAGTATATGTGCCTATTATTCCCATATTGTGCTGGTTGGTCACAAAGAAATGGTAAAACTACTCAAATATCAATTAGCAATGGTAAGATTCCTTTTTTAATTTATTTATTGCAGCTATTATTTTCTAAATATGAACTATTGAATTTTATCGATACTTAATAACCTCACATAAATTACTATGATTCAGTTGACTGAGACATTAGATTGTGTAGCAATTTCAGTGTTTAAATCTGGTTATGTAAACATGAAATTTAAAAATATTTCTTTGATGTACAAGTACTTTAGAAAAAACTGATTATTTTTGAAGACTTCTAAAATAATCATTCAATTGAAATTGATCTAAACTGATAATATTCTTTGTTTAAAAGATGGTTGTGTATTTTTTTTTTAACCTATTGGTTGTTCAAGTTTTTTAGAAAGATTTTTCGAATGAAAAACAGTTTTGTATGTAGAATCTGCTCCTTTAACAGTAAATAAGTCTACTGCAATAACAATACAATGAGTATTGCACTATCTTTTAAATGAACAAGTAGTGAATCTGTACAAACTTGATGCTAATAGCAGAAATGATTTCAACAGAAAAATATTGTATCTTCAATTTCTTGAGGTTTTCAATCAATGATGTCAAAGACTATTGCTTTTTACCTGCTTTGATTGCACAGAGTATTAATAACAAATGACTTGCTGCCAGTCTCATTACATATGACCAAACACAAAGCAAGACAATTTAGAAATGAATAGAAGTAGCCTCAATTTCATATTTCAAGGGAAGCAAATTCTCTCCACCTGAAACTAAATGAAGTCTAGTGTAATTATCTTATTTAGCAGAACATTATTGTCAAATGACAAAGTTGTGATTCAATTGAACTCTTTCAAATCAGTTTGATTATCAGTTGAACTTTCTGTGATAAATTTTGTTCTTGGTCTTTTGATAAAATAAATGATTTTTTTTTCTTTTCATGGTACATTATATTATTTTTTTTTTTTACTTGAATGCAGCCGATTCATTAAGGGTATTTTTGTCTAATAATATTGTGACATGCTAGTGGGTTTTTTGGGCATCTAATTGAAACTTCAGTAGGCATGGTTGGTTTTATATATAAGAATATTTATTGGTTCATTACAACCTGCACAGATGGTTTCACAAGACTTCGATCTTCAGATGAACCATACAGACCCATAAATGAGTACTATATATATATTCTAGAAAAAGAACAGAAATAGCAGCCTTATCGAATTGGCTATGCATGAGGTCTGTAATATTTTTTTGGTTGACTTCATATAGTAATATTAGTGTTACTATTTAAATGTGGACTTCTCCAAAAAGCTTCTAAAACAATGGAGAAAAGTAACTTATGAAAAACAATTGATGATCAAAATTTGATTAACAAGGGTTCCGAGCATGGTGTAAACAAATACTGAAATATTAACTAGATAATCGATACTTGATTAACAAGCATGTTTTTCCTCATAATCTCGAGATGCCCCTTTACACCAGTAAAGAGTGATGAAAATGTCTGTGTCTATCCATAACACTATTTTCACAACTTATTTCATTGTCACTTGAACTGATGGAGACCAAATAAATTGAGTAGTATATTATTTGATAATCATCACAGAATCAGTATATGACTTTTTATTGAGCACACAAGAATTGCAAGTACTTCAGTATTATGATGATCCAGCTGCTTAGTAAGAACTAGAATTAATATTTGGATTAAGTTATGGTCTGGTTCGGGATTTATTCTCTATTCTCAGATTCATATCGCATAAGAAATAATGAGGTCACATAAGAAACCTGTTTTGTGATCATTTGAAAGGTAAATTTTTCTCAGTATCCTTGCTGGAATCTTCAGGTCTAAGCAAGAGAAAGACAGATGTTTAAACACTGATGTTCTCTTTTTCCTCAGGACCTGTAAATGACATATTGTACAGTTGACTGAAATTCCAATAGTGTCTTTATATGAAATTGATTACAGCAGCCAATTTCCATTTGTCTGGTTACCTCATTTAATTATCTTGATTATTAATCTATTCACAATTCTTTACATTGCTGTTAATTTGCTTGGCCCCAAATGCTAAAGAAAAAGAATTTTAATTGAAATTCAAGCAAAGTTTTATTCTATCATCCTAATTACAAAATGTAAATTCTTTCAATGCTCTGGTACTTTCAGATAAGAATTATTCACAAGCTGTAAATCATAATTGGAGATAAGAATGCAGACTAAAGTTTCTATTGATTTTTAAATTTTGTATTATTGTAGGAAGGACAAGACAAAGTATTTTTATTAAAATTGTTGAATCAAGTGAAATCTGGAAAAATCTTTAACAATGTGACTGGGAAAGCACGTTGAATGGAAGATGAGGTAATACATTTATTTACAGTATTTATCAGATATTTTATACATAATTTTTTGTTTTTCTTACATGTTATTTTCCACTAGACAGTTTGTATTTAGTTTCTGTATCTGACAAAGAAAACAATCTTAACAGGCTTACCAGCAAATCTTTCCATTTTCAATGTAATATATTTTTTAGCTTTACATAACTTTCATCACATACTCCGACAAATGTTTAAAAAGCTCATATTGTGTGTATACATTAAGGGTTGATGCAAAATTTCCATTCCTAGCAACATTAAATATTTTCCCCGGCTTTCTATGACATTAGACCATCTTTCAGGTAAATTGTGTATTTTATAACAGAACAATTCTGGTTTTGATTCAGTAAATTATATATATCTTGAACTTGTTTCACTCCATATCTGGTTAGTGGTTCCAACAAGTGATAGTCTGGAGAATACGCTGCATGTTGGAGAACTTATGTAGCAAGATTACTAGTTGACTTCCTTACCCAGAAAAAGGTATTTTCTGCACTAATGTCATTCAAATGAGCCAGTTACTTACTGTAGCATTGTGCAGTAACTGTTTATCCAGGTTCAATGAATTTGCAATAAAGAACTCCCTTTTGTGTCCCATTAAACAGCCTATATAGAATCCGTTCAAAAAAGTATGTCTTTGTTTTGGATTCTTGTAAGGAATCCATTTGATCACCAGTGAAAAGAAAGATGTTTTCACTAATGTTCCCTTTTTCTCAGGACCTGTAAATGACTGATGATTGCACAAGCAATAAAGAGCCGAATAACTTCCAAGATTTTCCTAACATTGTGCAAAAGATAGTAAATGGGAACTTTTGCTTCAACCTTATATATAAAAACTTTGGCAAAGTAAGTTACACTTCCTAGGTTGATAAATGGGGGTAACCGTTTGTTACTGCATGGGCATGAAAATGGTTTCACCAAGTGCTAACATACTTTCTTCTCAATCAACCTAGTGTACACACATTTTGCAACCAAAAGCATAGTTACCTAAAATAATGCAGCAATTAATAATTATACTTAACAGAAATATCTAAAATATTTTCAGTAACTAGTTGGTTTTTCAAGAAATTAAGATTTTGCACACTGATAACTAAAAATTAGAGTGAACATAGGCCATCATAAGTTAACTGCAGATAGAGCAGAGGATTCCATGACCAGATTTTGCTTTCCATACTGATAACTATTAGGCCACCTCCCATCTGTAAATACATTTGAGAACAGCCATTTTGGTCAAATGAATAAGTGGCAAAATGTGTGCACACAATGTATTAATATGAATTTTTCAAGAAAAGTCAATGATTGTGTTGAGAAAAAGTGTACATTTTCACCGGTTTTGAAAAAGTTTAATTTTTCATATTTTTATTTAATGGTGTACATCACATTTAACCAGTTGGTTTTGTGCGTGAACTTTGAGAAGCTATTACATCTTTCACATTTGATTGTATAAAACTATCTAGGACTAAGTGTTCCTGGCTTTGTGAGCCTACTGTACAAATTTATATTGAAATAAAGATTTCAGGCATTGGAATAAAACAAACTCAGAATTACTTTTCATATTCACATCTCATTTTTCATTTATTCAAATTAAAGTTTCCGCTCACAAATCAGTTTAAATGGTGTTTGTGCAGCACTTAGTTACATTGAGATTTTTGTACCATTTTGTGGTAATGAGCAGAAGATTAAAAATTCCAAAATTGACTGCTGGTAAAAGATCTGCTGTCAATTTAGACCCCCCCCCCTGTCCTTCAAGTTGTCAAATAAAATTTTAAAAAAGCCTATGAAGGTAAATTCTTTTTCATCTACAAGTCCTCTTTTTTTAATGATACTGATTATGAATGTTGGATTTAAATCCTAAACAAAAAGTCCTCAAACTATCAAGTGTTATTTCTTTAAATATAAGAAAAGTATCAGACCAAAGTTTTCTAGATTTAGTAATGATTTATTTTGCTTTCTGTAAAGTGGGAGATGAAAGCATTGTAATGAACACCTTTTCTTTATCAGTAGTAGATAATTGCAGATTTTAAAGGAAATATCATTACACTTGAAATAAGATGGTGTATAATTATAGGAGACAGGGGACTCAGTTCTTTTATTGCACTGTAGGTACAATTATGAAGTGGGGAGGTGAAGTTGTTTGAAATTTATGTAATTTGTTCATGAATTCAAATTTTCACATGGTTCCTTTTCTTTTTCAGGTTGGGTTGCTGCATTCTTATGGTAATGATTTGTACCAATTAGAAAAATATAATTACTCCATCTCAACATATTTTGTATTTCATAAAGGGTTTCCATATTTGGCATAATAAAGCTTACATTTTTTATAAGTGGTACTTTTGTTTTTGTAATTTGTCTGACATTTAATGAAGGCAGCCAGATGTTTCGACGCCAACACTGAATGACTTGAGGCTAAAATTTCATTTCACATACTTGTAAGATGTCAGAATACTAAATGAATGATTCCATTAAATCAAAGGATTAGGATTAAAACTCACAGAAGTTCTATAAAACAATACTAGACAACCTGTGATGTGTTTCTTTGAGAGAAAATCAGCAATCTGATATGACCAGAATGAACCCAGATTTATTAAATGCTAATTATAGGAACTCTTGAAAAATCATTATAATATAGATTATAGTGAGTGCGAACACAGATCCTATTAAGTTGCAAATCACCAGCATTTATTTTTGCATTCTTCAAGTTAGCACATTTTATGGGGTATCTTAATTTAACACCTGGCTACAATGCACTGGTCACACACAAAAGCAGACTTAGTATTATAGAAAGTCACTCTTGACCAATCAGACACCAATGTTTGTGACAGCAGACTTACGGAAATCAGAAACTAAAATTACTAAAAATAAATGCACAAATACTAAACGTTTTTAATTATTTAAAATATACCGACTCGGTTTAAACATTTTCATTTTACTACAGTATCGCCCATAAAGGAGTACACCCTGATACCATCCGTTTCGATTATGTGATGTTCTACTAGAAATAATAAAATCCATTTAAGTTTAGAAGAAAATTAACTTTTTATAAAAAAGTGGTGATGGTGTACTCATTTATGTGAGATATGTGTTTGCATACATTGAGGTCCAGATAGCCGCCCTTTAATTTAATAGATATTATTCTAATAAGAATTTGTCACCATGTTATTAAACAAAATTGCTGAAAAATGTTAGTTGTGTACATTAAGTATTTCCATCATTTAAATGAACAACAAAATATCACAATTCAAATGCTTATCAAGCTATGGATTACCAACAAGAATGTTGCTTGGGATCATTTTTATTTTGTTAATTGTTCACAAATTTCAGGTGTTTTGTACTTTTTGATTACTCACCAGAAAAAACCATTTGCTTAAGCTTGAACCATTGATTTAGGCAATTTTACCAGATTTAATGTGAGTGACAGTGCTAAGCACTCCAGAGAATTGATTTTATGGGTTAATGGGCACACACACACACACACACGCACGCACGCACAGACAAACAAAAAAAAAGAAGAAAATCTAAATTGTGAAATAGAAGAAATTGCTCATCAATTGGTAGCTTGAGAATTTATGAATTCATTGGACTGAAAAAACACTTTGTATAATTTTGTTGGCATATTTAAAACTTAACAGAATGGAGTCACACATCTATTTAAAGTGATTGTAAAATTAAGGTTTGAGAAAGATTAAAAAATATAAGTCTACAAAAGGGAGGACAATGCACATTTCATAAAAGAATTTAAAGATTTTTCTCTCAGGGAAGAATGTACTTCTCTATCTAAAAATTAATCCACAAATTATCCATTCCATATCAAATAAAAAAACCAAAAGGAACAGTTTTTACTGATTAATAAGGAATGAGAAATATAACTAAGAGGAAATTTGTTTATATAGTGAATGAGTTTGGATAAAAACTAAAGAGGAAAATTATGTTTAAAACTAATTTTTTTCCAAGCAAAAAGAATGGAAATTAGTATTTGTAGGAATGTTCAGGAAAATTATCTTAATTTGTACCAGTCATGCATTAGCATAAAGAAATTATTGAAAAGTTCTGACAAAGAGCAAAGGAAGAGTAGAAAATTATAAGTAACGTGGCATGTGATTAAAAATCTACATGTTTATTTATGTAGGACCCCAAATGACACTGTTCTATTTGTCATCATCACTATCAGATCTATTGTATATTCCTGAACTTTGCGAGTGAGAGAGGGTTATCATTTGATGGATTCTATCTGGAGATGGTGACCTGTAAATAAAGAATAGAATAAATTTAAAAAAAAAAAAAAATTTTTTTTTAAAAGTGCTAGAAAATGTATTATTAATATTCATGCAAAAATCTTTGCCTTTTCCTAATAACTGGTGTGTTCTCTGATCAATATAAAAAAATGATTTACTTTACTGAGCAGATACATGTAAATGTAGATGAAAAGATTAGAATCTCACCCAATCAAAATGAACCGTACGATTCCATATGGGGAAACATGTAATTTATTTCTCCCCTCATTTATCGTGTAACGATAAAAGAAATGAACGCAGCAATCTAAAATGGATTCTAGTGACTTTAACGATTCGATTAAACTGCTCAAAGAAATATTTTACAACTGGATTCTATCAATATCTGATATATGTTGATTTTGATGAAGATTCAAGCGATTCTGAGGTTAAAAATTATGATCTCGTAAACAATGGAAGTCGTGATCCATTGACGTGGACAGATCACTTGTAGAATGTAAACATTG
>VCCN01000158.1:2182986-2198213 GCA_006491835.1 Architeuthis dux | reverse complement strand
AAAAAAAAAAAAAAAAAAATCATAAGCAAATTTAAATCATAATGTCAATCACTTGATAATACCTTTTTCAAGGTTTTATTTCACCGGACTTGGAAGTGATGAATTTAGTAAGTGTATATTTAATATTAAAAGAGATATAGCAATTTATTTACTGCCCATTGTTGATTTTTGTTCGGCAACAGGCTGTTTCAGTAGTTTCAGGGCACAGGGCACTTTGTTAGATGAAAGGAGTCAGTCCAGTAATCAAACATGCCTGCTAGGCAGCAAAGAAAACGTTAGCTCCAGTCACAAAGTTTCAAAGGAGTTGCGAATGTCAGAAGTTGGACAAAAAGGCTCGTTCGGCAAAATAAAGACCTAATATTTGGGATTTCAATATTTGGTATAGGAACACCTTTTTCAGTGGAATCTGATCTAGAATGATCCAATGAACAGTGATTTTCTTGGTTCTCCGTCTGTAACCATGGACTCTTCCACTTAAAGGTAACAAGTTTGCTGACAAAAACCCTCTTCCACACACCAGTCTCCTGTACTTCCCACCACCTCCGATGACTCCATCCTATTGCCATTTCAGCTTATGAAAGGCTTTTTTAGGAGTGCTTACTTTCAGGGGGTGGGGATGGGGAACCTGTATATCACAGAGATTAACTAGGAGGATTAATAATAGATGACATTGTTTAAATTACAATGAAAAAGAATGGATGTTGCATTAGAAAAAGAAGTCCATTTTTGTAATGCAGTATTGCTAAGGGAAAAATAGTCAGTTTTATCAAAACATTTAATTCGATTTTGCCTAAATTGCACATCCATATTGGGTGTGACAAATAAGTTTGCCTGACTGGTTTGAAAATCAGAAAGCATTCTGCTAATTTGTAAGCTTTCATTATGCCATCCTTAATGAGCCCTCAAAATTTAAAAAAGAAATTCCACAAATAAGAAATTTTAATTATGTCCAAATATAGGCAGATTACATCATTGTGGTGAAACATTTTTACTGCTTCCACTAGTATAACTTGTTATTGCTGTTTTTTCCAGTTAGATCAATATTGACTTGGATAATTTTTTAAACAACTTTATGTATACAGAATGAGCTGAAAGATTATCAAGTGTAGATCTTTATCATCAAGTGTAAACTGCATTTATTTAAAAGAAAGCCTCCTTTTGCAAAACCCCTCGCATCTATTAATAAGTCACTGAAATCCTGTAACAGATTACGCTCAAGATTTAATCCCTCAGTTAATCATAAATTCATGTTAAAGATTTGACAGATGTACACTACCAAACAGTAATATTCATTTGTTGCCTAGCTAGAAAAATAAAAAGGTTTTATAAAACTTTTACACATTTACCTGTTTAGCTTCATATGTGACTTGCTAATGGGACGCTCACTAATTTCACCAGTCTCCAGATCTGAACCATCATAACTGGAGGAACGAGAATGGCTGTTCTTCATATTCAGCTTTTCCTTTCTTGGAGGCAGAGACTGTTCACTTATGTCAGATTGGTCATCTCTGTCATCATCAACAACATCATTTCTAGAACGGGATGAATACTTGCGATTATCATCAGGAGTTGTCGACCTACTGCGAGGATCGTAGTGCCTTCCACTTCCTTCAATGCCTTCCATATCACGCAATAATCGCTGTCGTAGGACTGGTGGGCTCATCGAGTGGCTCTCAGATCGATCATGGTATCGCTCTCTTTTGGGTATGTCCAAAGAACTATGACCACCCCTTGATCTGGGGATCTTCTCTGGACTTCTTGAACGACTGTATGATCTAGAAAATGAAGGTGAAACAAGTTGTTGAAATATAAAAATATATTAACTTGACTATATATGTATAAAAACACCTCAGTATTTTAGCTTACTGTAGAATGAGTAAAAAACAATGACAAATGTAGTTTTGAAATAAAGCATTACAGCACATGAATCTATAAACGTACATATAGTTGGTTTGCTTCTACAACAGAGATAATTCAATGAATTTGTGAAACTGATATGATGCCCTTCAGTACTTTTTAACCCTTTTGCTTTAGTCATGTTGCATTTCATTTAGCAGATGCTACCCTAAAATTCTAGCGTAGATTGCTTGCTATAACTACCATTGCAGAATTAAGTAAATATTTATTGGGTAGGCCCAAAAATTCAATTGGATTATTAAATAAAAATAAAAGACAATTTTTTTTTTTTGACATGAACAACATTTATCATTTTGTTCCACTATTTTTTAAGCAATTTCATAATTCCACCCTCCCAGAACTTTAAAAAAAAAAAAAAAATCTTCCCAGCTAAGCTGGGACAACTTTCACCTGGCCACCAAAGAAACCTGCAGTCTAGCATTAACCTGACAGACTAGTACACCCTTTTTCTTGACTAATTCTGGATGCTTTGCATTGATTGTTGCCTTCATTTAGTCTAATTGGGAGCCAGGCTGGTTTGGTTCTCAAAAAAAAAAAAAAAAAAAAAAAAAAAAAGAAAAAAAGTTCATCCCTCCAAATCCACAGCAGGGTTCAAGGTACCACCAGGATTTAAACAGTATGATTCAGTAGAATCCAGTATTACCAACCAGGAGAGCCCTCCTATGGGCTTCCAGTCAAGTTGATGGATGTTTCTGAACCAGAATGCAAGCAATCTGGGTTTATTTGAAGAAAATTGATTTTACAGAATTAAGCTTAGATTGAAACAGTAAATTCATGAAAATTAATTTCTCTCATTGTGAAGGAACAATATTTAAGCTAGGAATGTCACAATGTTATTTATCCCTGCAGTACTGGCCCAATGTGATTTCTGGAAATTAAAGATCAAAAAGGGGTCATTCATCATTTCATTGTCTGATGTCAGGGTTCCGGATTGAAGAAACTCTGGATGCTATAAGACGTGGACATGGGGTAATTACACTCTGAATAAATTCCAGACACTAAGGCTAGTTCAGTGAGATTAGTTTTTGATGTGTCTGCTGTTGGATTGGCTCTCAGCAGAAACAGGATTAGTGTTCCTGGTCCTCAGATGATCTGCACATTCTGCTGCAGTCTAACACTCACCATTGCACTTGCCGATTCAAAAAACATCTAGCAGACTTCACACACCCAACTGGCAAGAAGCGAAAAGAATTCATCCGTAGAATGGTATCTCATATCTTCCTCAAATTGTTCAGCTGAATATCCTGTTGTGGGAACGGAATAAAAGTATTTTCTTCTTTAGAATGAGTGGCCTTCTTTCAAGCTTGTCTCTTTAAACTACCAAGAACAGTTTATTGGAAAATTACTAAAATTTCACGATCCAACATTTTGGATCAACAGCTTTTAAGGTGTTGGAATAACTGAGCTCTAAAATCAAGTAAAATATATTTGTCTTAATCATTGATAGAGAAGAATTATTTTCAAGAAGATTTCATTTTCTATAAAAAGTTGTATTACAAACCTTGAATAGCTTCTCTCTCTAGAACGTGACCTGGAGTAACGATCAGACCTGGAAAATAAAAATAAAAGCATTTTAAAAGGAATTAAAAAGTTTTATAATTACACATGCTATAAAGTTGAGAAAATATCATAGAAAATTCATGACTATGCTCAATAAAACTGTAATGAATGTGAAAAAGTTAATAAAATGCCACAAGTGAAAGATTAGTAAAAGAAAATAACTTACCAGTAAGTAATTTGGCTGGTAAAATTGATAAAGTTTGTTTGAATTATATATATATATATATATCTTAGACATTCATAGTCTATTTATGTTTATATATGTCTATATATGTATTTTGTGCTTATGTGTAGATATATGCAATGCATCTGTAGGTACACACACGGGCTCCCACTCAAGAGAACACAAAAACAAATAAATCACACATACACCGCCCACCCACTTAAGGCTGATAGACATAAATCCAACTATCTAGAGACTTACACCCCCACGAAATGCATAAAAGCTTATCTTAATGATAATATGTTTGAGACGTAACACGCTTTTCTCAATCTTTCATTTCCATTGTCAAATTACCTCTACCATATATAGCTTAGAAAACTGAAATATAATTGATCTCATGTTAAATAAGTAAAAGATTAGACAATGTATAGCCAATAAAGGAAATCAAGCATCATTCAATACCAAATCAATGGGCAATATTTTAACCTGAATGATAAATGATAAGCTTATTTATATAAATAAAAGGCAATGTTTATTAGCCTGTGGCTATCTCAACCAAGAAAAAACGTTTTCAATTCTGTTAATTCAAAGACATTAATTTAGTTTTAAGTTGCCCTTTTGGGGGGTGGGGTGGGGGGAATAACAATACCTGGCTATTTGCATACGTGTATATAAGTATACACATTCCTCTTATCCATAGAAAGAAATAGAGAGAATTTCTCACAGCACTGGAACATTCTTACAAGAAGCAATAATTGGAGAAGACACAGGAAACTCATGTCATGGAGAAAGGATGTATATGCACTGCTAACCTAGTAGATGACTCACCTGATAAGACTTATCTGCAGGTATCAACTAAAACAAACATTATTTTAAAGCTGTAAAATAGTGACATTTATGATGAAAATACAATACATTCTTAATTGCTTGAGACTGGGATATTTCTTTTAAAAAAAAAAAAATTTTTTAAAAACTATATGCAGGACCAAGAAATTTCTAGCAAGATATCTCATCAGCTGCTTCCAAATGGTTGATATTAGGTTCTCTTTATGAAAAGATTTAAAAAGGAAACTAATTTACCCTTCTTGGTAGTGATTAAAAAAAGGTTCTGAAGCAAATCATTTTAAAGAGAATTAACATTTTTAATCCTTTTGTTTCTAATGACAAGATGAATACACAAGTTTTAAAATATTTTAGTTAGGTTTTAAAATACAAACATTCCTAAAATATGTAAGTAAATGAGCATTTGTTAATAGTGTAATAAAGTTGCTGCACTTGGGCTTTCATTGAAAAGAGCATTTAAAATTTTATCTAGTAGGGATGTTGAACAAAAGGTCAGATTAATAATTGCTAAATGTATTTTATTGGCTAGCATTCCTACCACAAGTATCATCATGTGCCCAATTCTCTTAATAGAGTCTCCAACCTAATATACACGCAAAGGTTTATTCATACATATGCAAAAGCATACACTTTATTAACTGATAAAGATGCATATGCTAATCCATATATGAGGATATTGATCATTCACTCAATTTATTTTGTCCAGTATTTTCTGCTTTAGCACATAGCAATGTGTATTACAGAAATTAAAACATGTACAATCTTTTCAATAGAAAGTAATCTTCATTAAATCCTTTAATTACATTGTTAAATAAAAGTTTTATTTCATGCACAAAAAAAAAAAAAATGCTAAGTGTTAAATTGCAGTTAATTGAAATGAAAACCAAATGAAAAGTATGGTTATAGGTTTTTTAAAGGATCTAGCAAAAGAATGCACTTTGGGTAGCATAGTGGTGATTTTTGGATATTTGAAAAATGATAGATAAAAGAAATTGTGTTTCAATCAAGAAAAGATTTTTTTCAAGCAAAAAAGTTGACAGAATGATGTGGAGTAAGAACTGTAAGTAGTGTCACCAAATCAATATGAAACAAAACATGCTCAACGAGAGAAGTAGAAATGGGATTCTTTAACCACTTTAACCATTTCCCAGAAGATAAATTGTACTGTATTTGCCCGTAGTTTCAAGTTTGCAAAGAAAATTGGGAAAGGTAACAAATTGAAATTAGGCAAATTTAATTTAATTTTAAAATCTATTGGAGGATGGACTAATATTCTTTTTGGAGTTGTTGGCTGGGAAAAAAAAAAATTCTGCAGATATAAGAATATAAGCATGAATGAAGTTTTTAAGGCACCAATTCAAGAATGTTATGAAACTTAGAAAACAATGGAATTTTAATATTGCTGCTTGAATATAGAAAATAGAATGTTATTAAAAAGAAGTTATTAATCGTTGACGTAGATTTGAATTTTATATAATTACTGTTATGTAATGTGAAGAGGAAGTTTAGCAGGATGTCAAATACAAAGAGTGCAGTAAAATAAGACATGCAAACATTAAATGACAACAAATTGGCTATCACTGATTGTAATCATTGTTGTGGCTGCTAGTTGAAGGATTTATTTATAATAAATTACTTAGATACTTAATCATTTCAAAAATCATATGCTAACAAAAAATGTTTACACTTATTATTCATACCTTATTTCTTAATAATTTTAGCATGGTATTTTTTTTACATTTTAAATAAGAGAAGTGATGATGCTGAAGGGAGAGCTAACAACTTTACAATAAACCTGTTGTCAAAAGAAGAACATGACATGTTACACTCGATGAAGTCTTTAGTGTAATTTTTAAAAAGACTTTAAACCTTTGCTATTGTTCCCCCATTTTGGTAATAATTTCAATCATATTCAATGTCTCATGATCTTTATTTGTAGCATGTGAATAGTTATTATCCTCATACATTAGAGAATATCATAAAATAAATAAAGTAAATAATGGATTTATAATTGTCTTAAACTATAATTTTGTACAAATGGTGAATGTGAGAGTATCAGAATTGTGAGTAACAATGATGAGATGGATACAGGTCTACAGCAAGTAATTTATTCATTAAATTGTAAAATTGATGTTCTTTTATTCTGATCAACTTTGACTAATGTTGTTATACAGGATTTATCTGAAGCAATAATATTTAAGCTGTTTCAGTACTACTGCTGTGTTAAATATTTTTGTGAAAGGATTCCTTTCATGAAGTAGTTGATATTAAATATTGCTTTAATTTGATATTTTATGGCATTCTATAAATAGCAGAAACTCTTATAAGTGATGTTGAAGGCAATGATAGTCTTGTTAATCTTTGGTACAGCACTAACAAAATAGCAAAAATACAACATATTTGCCAGCATGACCAGTGATAAGAGCATGAGAGTTTCAATTTGGTAGTAACAATAAATTCAACCTGCAGTTCTTCAAAGAGCACTACTTGCCATAAAGCTATATGGAAGTTATTTCAAGGAGCCAATGCTAACTAAATTCTTTTTATCTGAATAGCAAATGGAATTTTAAATTTCAGTCTCTAAATACCTTGTAGATTCTAAAATATTTTCATAATATAATATTTTCTTATATATTATTATCAAGATTACTGGAAAGAAAATGTACAAATGAGAATTCAAAACATTCTAAAAAAACACTAGTACTTTTGTTGCATCCCCATTCTAAACAATTTCTATAGGAATTAATCAAATTAAGGTTTTTTTATACATCATGTTACATCCTGTTTTGATAAATAAACTATTTACCCAACCCCCCCATTAGTATAATCTTTGCTGTTCCTCGCCATCACATTTCATGGCTGATACATTAAACATTCAAATTATGTCAATTCAGAACAAAGAAACAGGCTTTGGACAAGATTCAAACTAACATCCCATATCCAAAGAAATTGCTATGTCATGTAGTAAGGTCTATACTATCTTAGCCATAAAAGCTACAAGAGTCAAGCAGAATTCTCGTTATCATAATCCTACTTCTGTTCTTGTTCCTACTCTTCCCCGCCTCAAACTATCTTGTTGGTAGTTCAACAAATTATCTGAGTTTATAAGAAAGTATTTTCACTCAAATATTTTTAGACTATTATCTTCATCCTTTCTGTGGCCTTCTATCAATATTTTACAGCCAATCCATTCTTCAAACTTTCAAATTAAATTGCATGAATTTGGAATAAAGAAAGACTTGACAAGATCCAAACTTGCATTCCATATCACAGTATTGTGGTTTTCCAGGGAGTTTTCTTTGAGTAGCATGCACAATATTTTGCTTTTCTTAAAAAAGGTAAGGAGTTTTAAATTTCAACATTTTTTGTTTTGTATAAAATCAAACTTATCTGCACATGACAGGAATGCTTGTCTAAAAAGGATGGCTTCAGCTAAAGTCAACTCTCACCTTACAGCGGCATTGGGTGGATTATCCCTGGAACAAATGAAGTAAGAGATAAGTTGGAGAGTGTTAATGAATGATCACATTAATTATGGCAAGGAGCATTAATGCAATTTCCATGAAAAAGAAAAAAAAGCTTATAATTAAAAGAAATGAAGAATCTTTGCACAAATTTAAACATGTAGAATTTATAAGCAGGGAAATATTTAAGTTTTTTGAATAAGGATGACGTGATGGAGTGTATTTTTAAGTAAATATTAAATAGAACAGTAAATGCTGAGAAAATGAAAAACAAAAAACTAAAATGACATGGTTTCAGCTTTACAATGTTTTTTTAAAAAATTTCAGTCTGTTGCTAATTTGTACTTAAACTGCCACAAAGGCAATATTTATTGGCAATAAAATTGCCATCCACTTTTAATATAAAAATTATAGCATAAGTTAACACTATCAATTTAAACATAAAAAAAAAAAAAGAATCACGCTTAAGACTGAAAATTCCAAATACAATAAAATTGTAATTTTTTCAACTTGAAAAGTATTCTTGCTAGTGCAGCCTAATTTTCTTCATGGTATATGGAAGCCGAGAATTGGGATAAATTTGTCCTTTTTAATCACTATTTACTATTCCAGCAGCAGCAGTAATTTTAAATGTGGGAAAGTTTTGCCATTAATAGATTCATCTTTGCACGATAACTCCCTAGATCGATGCACAATAATGCTACCGAAATCCCTCATAAATTATGGAAAGTTATAGTTTTGATGAATTAGCAGGGGTAAAATAAGCATGCAGAGAGCATGAATCAAATTTAGATCATTTCATAGGACAAACAAGCTCCTCTATAACAGCTGTGTATTGAACTAATCTAAATGAGAAGATTTCATCTAGTCAACATTGTATATAAAATATTTATAGCAATTGAGTAAAGCAATTTAAAAAGAGAAAGAATCTGAAAATACATAAGAAATAATTATAAAGTAAAATCCCAGCTTTCTATTCAAGTAGCTGAAGTAAAAGAAAAAGTTAAAACTAAAACCTGTATCAGTTTTGATAATAGCATCAAACATAGCAAATATTGACTTCAAAACTGTGCGACTGTTTGTTCTTACAAGTAGATTTATTTAACAATAACTGAAACTAAGCAAGGACCTTTATAATTTGAAGACGCATTGATATCTAAAATATGTGCTGAATATAAATTTTAAAATTCAAATAAAGAAATCCATTTGAGCCAGTATTAGTTTCTGTCCTATCATAACTGTCAATAATGTTTAATAAAATATTTGAGACGTAAACTTTTGTAGAGAGCAGATTCATGGATTAATTAAAGTTCCAGGTGATGTATTGGAAAACATAAATTAACTATGTAAAATGAGTTTGTACATCTGTAGATTTTAGCTCAAGAAATTTTGAAAATTAGACCATTCCCACTTTGAAGATTTATGCAACGCAATCATTCTACACATCACTTATTTGAATTTGTACCAGACTAGGCTAAGTTTAATATCATTCTAAAGCTTTCTGGTTTGGTAAGAAACAAATATAAAATAACTACCAAGACCAAGATTTGAATTGTCATAGAACAAGGAGCCTTTAGCAACATTTGCTTGCCTCACAGATCTGCTGAATCATCACTTTTCATTGTCAGTAAAATTTCAACCTCAAAGTTTAATGCTACATTTTTATTCACACATTTACTTTGAAATCTTTCAGGCATTTTGGCAATCTGGATAACATTCAAGTATTTATTAAATATCTAGCCTTCAAAGTGAGGAATTAAAAATGTGAATAAAGTGGTTGTGAAGTTTAATATTAATAAATTCAAATTCTTTACAACAGAAGTTATTAATATAAATATCCCGTAAAATGCTTTAGTAACGTAAGTTCTAAGATATCCATCATAGATAATATGAAAAATGATGCATTTTTCATTTGAGAATGTTTAATCACACTGGTTGCATAAACAAACCTAATTGCTACATTTAGTGTAATTGGAAGTTACAAAAAGCTTTAAACCAATTTAGATTCAATGTACATTTTTCTTTTTTAAAAGGAACACTCAAGAGCAAAATTTATTTTGAAATACTGAAGAATTAACTTTACTTTTGTGTCATATTGCACATATTATTTGGCAATTATTAAATCTTCCAGTGAAAGAGTTTGGCCAATATTACATGTTTTTGTTTCACCTTTTCTAATAAAGACATTAAAAACTAGTTAAAATAATTTAATTATCTTGAAACTATGATAATGCCAAAAGTGTGATTTATCTTTTCACATAACTTACAAATCATTTAATTCTAGTTTGTAAGAAATCAAGAGTGTGAAATTTGGCTCAAAGTAGTCAGAATAATTATTTAAGAATGTCAATCACAGTGGACACTCCAGGTAGTTTTCTAACTAGGGCCTGAATCATTCAAAGAAATATTTAAGCTGACATCTCTAAGTGAAAAAGAAAAGAATTCTTACTATCTCCAACCAATAGATACACTTTAAAGATGGACCATGCATTTTTATTTAGTGAACCTATGGAGGTGATAAACTTGAGCTCCCCCACTAACAAATGACAACAGGAAAAAGTTATAGATATCAAAATATAAAAGATAGAGGATAGAGGATAGCTTAAAATTTAGTAATATATTCTCTATATACTCATGTTGGAGTTGCATGTACTCCAGACATCAGTTTCATACCATTTTTATAATATATTTATAACAATTCCATGTCAACTAATTTCACTGTGGAATATTGAGCAATTCAGTAATTCCAAAATAACTCATTATTTCAGAGTATTACTTATTAGTGCTGATAAGCAAACTGATGAATACTATATCCATCTGTGAAGCCTTTTCTCAATGGAGAGATATAGTTTGGGGGCAAAGATTCCTGGTGTCAAGAAAGCTTTTTACACCAGAGAGAGAGCATCATAATTTCCCACTTTAGATTTTTTGTTTCAACTAGTTTCAGTAAACAGGTTAAGAAATAGACAACAAAAAAAAAAGAAAGAAAATCATTAGCATCTTTACTGCTGTGTTGATTTTAGTATTTAAAAAAAATGTTGATGTTAATTTCAATCCAGACAATGGAAGCAAATTCAATGTCTTCTGAACATAAAAAATAATCTGATGTTAATTTGATAACATTTGAAAGTGTCATTTCTTCCTCCATGAACCCACCAAATTTAAAATCAACATTGTACTCCAAAGAATAGTTAATTGCCATATTCTTTCATAAGGGAAAAAAAAAAAAAAAAAAAAAAAAAAAAAAAAAAGAAAAAAAAAAAAGGTAAAAATACACCCTTCCAGAAATATTTCAGATTAATTTTTATTACCTGTAGAACAAAAGATTAGTAAGGTTTTATACTGCACAAGAACTTTTTAAATATTACAAGGTCTGCAGTCTCATCTATTATTTTAAAACTGAAAAAAGGACATTTTAAAATTCTCATGTTAGTTTAAACAATGATTGTAATAAAATACTCCAATTGCAATTAGCCAAAAAGCTTAAGTGCTAATTATCAGAACATTGTTTGAGAAAAGAATATTGCAAACATACAGATTGATGAATTTATGTTTCACACACAGTAACCGAAACCAAATGCAAATTTTGTTGTAAATAGTCAAATTAGTGAACCAAAATCAAGTCCTTACAGAATCTCCAAGTTAACCATTCAATAATTTTCTTACAGATTACAAATTTTAAAAAGCAAATAAAAGCAATATTAGAATATACTATCTTGATAAAAAAGGTATCTGGAAGAATAAACATCACATTACATGAAACAAAAACATAAAAAAAAATATATAAATAAATCACATTTTTAATACTTACTTCCAAAATCTCCAAAAATTGGAGGTAAAGGAAGGTGGAAGAAAATTTTAAAAATAGGACAAAAATCATCTTATTAAAAAAAGAAAAGAAAAAAGTTATTTCACTACTGACATCCTGAGAATGATTAAAAAATTTTGAGTTTAAAAATAGACATTTTACTTCCACCTTCCTTTATAATCAAAAAGGTATTAAAAAAAAACAACAAAAAAAAACAGCATGAAATAAAAGTATTTTGAAGCTTTCTTGCTTCCTAGAAAAAATATTGATAAACAATGCCAAAATATATAAAGAAAAATTCCTCACTGGGTATAATGAAACAACTGAAAATGTAAATCAATATCAAATTAAAAAGAATTATTTTGGGGATACTCATGTTTGCATATGTAAATTATTTAAATGTGTTTAATCTAAAATGTTAAAAGCAAATACAAATTACCTCATTATTAACAGTGTTTTTAGTGATTTGTTTATTATATATGTGAAAAGAACAACAAATAGGCCAGCACAACTACACAGCAAGCATAAAATCTGTTTTAATTAAAGGCTATTCTGTACCTAGATGATTTTTAGATGCGCTACTCTTCTCTAGCAGTGATAGTTGTCACTGACTGACAGGTTCACATATCAACATTGAATGTAACTTTTTAATGACGAAATAAAAGAATATTTGTTTGTCCTTTTTTTAAAGTCGATTCTCAAAATCAAACTGTGACGTAAGGTTGCATTTGTTTTCATAGACATTTTTTAACATCTCATATCGCAATGTTATATTTTTTTTATAACATTTAACTCAACTCTTGTTTAAATAGCGCATCTATGGTCCGACTTTCAGGCTTGTTTTCAAAACACAAAACCAAATGATGGTTTAATTACTAAATAGTAATTATAAATGAAACCGCTAAAGTTTGAAACTAATAAAAATGGATAATTGCTATACTGTTTGTCAATCCAATGAAACAAAATGCTAATTACTATTATTCACAAATACCAAAATCATTTTGTCAATGCCATTTTCCTTATTGTAAAAGCTATAAACAGAATTAAAAATTATAATAGAAAATTTACTATTTTTAAAAATAAAATTTTCATTAAACAATTTGGACCTGGACATTTTTGTGTAATGTCATAGCAGCAAAATATCTCATCAGCTGCTTCAAGACAATCATTGCCAGATTAAGAAGATCCAGAGCAAAAGATTCTCATGAGATCCCGCATTAGTCACCCCCAAGTGAGCATTATAAACATTTCAAATCATGAGTACAATTCATGGATTATTTGATCAAGCTGAGAGTTTAGGCAATCAGGCAATAGTTTAGAGTTAATAGAGGAGGTGCAGAGGGAAACAAAAAAAAACAAAAAACAAACGTAGTTTATAGTTAATTAAAATTAAAGTCATCAATCTATTTCTATTAAAGCCGAAGTTCAAAACATGGATTTCAGTCAGAATAGTGATAAAGAGGTTTGTTCAAATAGCAATTTAAAATGGTATTTCATGTTCCAGAAATGATGGGGAATAGAATTTTTATTTTAACAAAATGAATAATTTTTATCAGGAAATAACTATTTCACTAACAAAAATTTTCTAAAATATACAATTTAATCTAAACATTAATAAAATACTGAATATGTTTAAAATATTTGATTTAAAAAATAAAAAAAAAAGGCTAACTTTGTAGAGTTCACATTTATATTTTAGAAACTAACTTATCAAAAGAACATGACAACTGCAATTAAAGAGGTAATTTGGAATTTAGGTTCTATGCTGGCTGTGGTGTGCCGTGAGGAACAGGGCCAAAATGAACATTACTTACGAAGACAAGCAACTATCCTAGTACCAACACTAGGTGGTGTGATTTTTGTGTAAATGAAACCAGTAGGAAAGGTTAAAGTGAGTGATTAATTAATCACAGGCCCGTTGAATAATCTGATGCTTAAGATGCCATATATAGCACTTACACATGTTTGGTATGATAGAAGTTTAGGGTTGGTGGCCTTCAGACTCCTTGATTGAAAGCTGGTTCAAAAGGATTGGTCTAGGTTAATGAGTATGTTGGAGTAATCTGGTAATCTGATGGAGATTTGGATTGGTCAGTTTTTCTAGTTCCTGTCCAGCCGACTCATAAGGGTTGGTTTACATTAAGAAGCACACTTGACTGGCAACTGTGGCAATTGGTGTCTTTTGTATCCTTCGAAGACAATATGTGTCAGCGAGCCACGAGTAGTAAAAACTCAGTGGTTGCAGTAGGGTAGGCCATCCGGGAACTGAGTAGTACAGTTTGGACACGGTGGTATGTCTGACTGAAGATGCAAATCATGAGGCTGACCATGATTGGTGGGTAGCAGAAGTATCTGTTGGTACAAAGTGTGCAGAGGAGACGTGTGACGGAGTAGGAGGAGCGCCATAGCACAGTGACGACGCACGACTGTATGACTGATCCCTAAACAAATATGGGCATACAAGCATATCATGTAAATGGCAAAGCAAAACCTAAATTTATTGTCGCCAAAGTAATGGTCAGTTAACCACACATTGACGATAAACAAAGAGTATACACTGGCTGCATGTTTCAACAGAGAAACCAAACACTAATCATTTAAATAAAAAACGTTATCAAATCATTTGGATTCTTCAAATACTTTTTTTTTTCAAAAGGCAAACAAACTAATCATCATTTGAGTTTTTATTAGTTCTAAAAGAGCTTAGCCAAGTTATGTTTCTAATCATCATTAAACTATATTCAGGTATTTGTGAACATAATTGTTTAGGTGAACAATAATTTGAGAATGAAGCTGAAATTCATCTCCAATCTTTCTTAGATAATGGTGTGGAGTTCAGTGAAATCTGCTTTTGTAATAACTTTTTGGGGAATAAATATATAGTGGCTAAAGGGGAATATTTTCATTGAATATATCATTTAAAAAAAAAAAGAAATAAATAAATAAAAAAATATATTTTCAATTTATTTTGTTTAATAGATAATATACTATAGTGAAGGTTATTCATTGTTTTCCAGTAGGTCACAAATTTATATATCAAATCATCATCATGTGGATATATAGAAAAATGTGTTTTCTCCTAAAGTCAAAAGATGAAAGTAGGAATTGTTCATAAAAAATAGAAACCCACCTTACAAAATATATTTGTGATGGGTACAACTTATTTTTTTTTTTTAAAAATGACAGAAAAGTAAATCTGTCTATATGTAGACATAATGGCTTTATTTTGCTTACCTTTCAATGTTATTTAACACAAATAAAAAGACTAAGAAATATTTGTATAAAAGAAATATAGGAAAATTACAATAGTATAAAGTGTGACTATTACACTTTACAGTATTTCAAGAGACCGTGTTAATGCTAGTTTTAAAAAAATAAAAAATATCTGTTCAAAGTTGTATTCAAATCATTTTGAAATTATGTATACTTATTTATCTAAGTATGAAAAAAAAAAAAAAAAAAAAAAAAAAAA
>VCCN01000158.1:2165575-2176733 GCA_006491835.1 Architeuthis dux | reverse complement strand
ATATGATCCATTAGGGGAAATTCTTTATGCTTAAAAAGTTGACTTATATGTTCGTATATACAGCTATCTTTCTGGAACCAGCACTTCATATTTGACTTTTCTTAGTAACAATGATGAAGAAAGAAATTACTGACAGCATTAAGTAATATGCATACTAGACTAGTTATTTCTGTTGTGTGAACTCTTGTCAATATTGACCGATTTAGACAGAAGTATATTTGATAAAAAATCATTTTAAAAACTATTTCTTTATAGATCTAGATATATGCTCATATTTTTTTTTTACACGTCATTTTTTTCGATTAAAGGCAAAATGCTCAATAAAAACTTAAATTCAACTGGAGAGAGGCAGCAGAATAAACACAAGTATTCATTTATGTGTGAAAATGATTAAAAGCACTAAGAAAGAGGGTACAAAATGTTAATAATTTACTGAGGACCCTATAACCATAAGCAGAATGTGTAAAAAAAACAAAAACATTTTTAATAAAAAAATAACAAAATATATGTTAAAGCAGTAAATGAAAAGCAAGTGATAACCATACATTTTTCTCCCCAAGAACTCAAATATATTAAAAATATAGTCATACTTGACCATTCTGAGCACTTCTCGCCATCGATCCATGTCCCAGCTGGTTTCTAGAAAATCCTGTATTCTTCACTAATATATTTACATACCCCGAGTATCTATATAAACAAATTTAAGAAAAGGAGCTTTCTGGTGACTTTACTAACTGTGATAGTAATATCCAGCAAAACAGAATCTATTTTATAATGCTACTTATTAGTCTATTATTGATATTTTCCCCCTTTCAGAGTGCAGCTCAGGAATTGATGTACCTTTCATTTACTGAGTTTTGAAGTTAAGAACCACAGCATCTGAGCAGCACAAGTTAGCAGTCAACTTAATTCCCTATTATCCTGGCTGTTAACAACTACACTGATTTTATACCAGACAGAATGTACCACATAAGAGACAAAAAGACATTGATATTCTACAGAAGTTACCAGTACATCTTAATTTCAGATTTTCATAATCCTAATAATTTAAATCAAGAAATTAAAATGTTGACAGATGTAGAATCAGTTTTGATTTTACTTAATTTAAAGTTCTGTAATTTTTACCTCTATCTTTTAAAAACATTTAAAATTTGTAAATTTTTGAAAGCCCATATGGACGTAAAATTACCTAATGCCTTGTTATTTATATTCTATCAAACTAAATCAGTGTTAACCATAAAATGTTCAATATAGAAACATTGAATAAAGCTAGTTTGCCAAAAACAATGAGACACTAATTTTAGAACCAAATTGTAGCAATTTAAATTTTGGAAGAAATTCCAGGTCTCTCAAATTTGAATATATGAGCAATCTAATTATCTTTGAATGAATATAAATAGATGCCTCAAGATAAAAAATCATCAAAATATTAAAAAGGAAATTGTATAAAATGGAGATATTTCAAATTAAGAATACACAAATAGTTACTAACATACCAACACAAAGACCAAAAACAGTCTTCCTAATATCTTTTTAAATTATACTTATCTTTCAATTTGAAATCAAACAGAGCCCAAGAACTGATGTGGATATTTAAAATGATTATACCAAACCTAGACATTTGAAATAAAAAAATGATAAGTGGTTTCTGATCATGAATACAACATATTCACAAGATTAAAAGCTACAAGTAGACATATACACATACCTGCGCCAAGATCCTCCTGGTGGAACAGGGCCTCTTCTCCTGGGATTTCCTCTGGGTCTTCTTGTTTGGTAAGGTCGGGCATGTTCTACACGGACTCTTCGACCACAAACCATTCTTAAAAAAGTAATATTAAACAGATCAAACAAATTTTACATTTCTTACAATACCTTATAATTAAGTTTATAGCATAGTATTTAATTAGACTTCAGTGAAACTTTCAAAAAGGTTCAGTGCAGTTCATTTCAATATTTTTAGCAACAGTTTAGTTCTTGAAGACAATTTCCAGCCAAAAATGTAACGAAAATGAAGCTCATAAGAAATTGCGAAAACAACTTCATTTTACTGGACATAGAATACATACTGACATTTATAAATACTTAATATTAAGTATTTATATCTTGAATTTCATTTACTTATATGTTTCCTCATAAAAATAAGTGTTTTTATGAGACCTTTAATGAAGTCAGAGATATATATTGATTATGATGTTATGAGTAGGGAGGGTTACTTGTAATGCTGTGTATAGTAATGAACAGATGAGAAGGTAAACTATTAGATTTGGTCAAAAGGAAACAACATTTGGTGAGCATTAACCATTACAAACTATTGCAAGACATTTATTTGGGACATCTTTCAAAAGAATGCTAATCTCTTCATAACATATCTGAAGTAAGTCACCCGAGTCAACCAAGTTTTCACTTCTGGTTAATAAATTAATAGACTCCAGTAAATGTTTAAGTGAAGTCTTCTATATACCATTGAAATTTGAAAATATTTTTGCTTAAATTCTACATAACATGTGTATTTAGTTAAAATAAAGTATGTTATGAATTTATGGAATGTTTGTTTTTAGTTATCTTGTCTTACCAATATAAATTATCAACTTGCAAACTAGCGGGGGAAACATAACTAAAGATTATTCTACTTTCAAACAATGCAAAACTTGTATGTACTAGGGATAAGGTGTTTTTCTTTCAAGTTGAAAATATATTGTTATGTATATGAAATGTGTAATTTCTTAGTGTTTGGGAGCTTTTAAAAAGCAAGGTATCTGAATTGCAGATATTGACATGTAGCAAGAGATCCACCTGATCACTTAGATTTCTATCTTTCTGAAAGTAGTTTACCAATCTGACAATGGATTGATTAAAAAAAAAAAAAAAATATCCAAATGTAAAGAGTATAATTTTTTATCATCATACTTAAGCGTGGAGGCATTTATTTCCAATCAGGATTTGCTTTGAACACTCTTTTCTAATGGCCTTGACTATAAATTATTATTATTAAATTTCAATCTTGAAATTCAATTATCAACATGTTTTTACTAGGAATATCAAAGAAAATCAGTACTTAAAAGATTCTCACTTTCCTATCTTACTTAGACATAATAGCTTAAACTGCCATTAAGAATGCTTAAACAAAAGATCAGATAAGATGGTTGATTAAGCAAGCCTTCCAAAATGGATATCACAAAAGAGGGATGAATAGCTTTGAAAACCATTAAAAGAAGACAAAGTATGAATAAACCTAGTTGAAAATGGTAGCTACACAGGGCTCAAAAATTAACCTCCTCAGTAAAAATGTATTTGGGAGGAACAAATATCTAACAAAAAAAAAAAACACTTCCGTCCCGGAGAAGATATCTTTTTATTTTTTAAATTTGGTGAGGATTGCTCTTGCCGTTTTGTTTTTGCTACAGTAGAAAAACAAAGTCAACTCCAGGTTTAGACTGGAGCTTGACAATTCTTTTATTTCCTCAACATTTTAATGGTATTTTTATTATGCTATGAATTACTATAACAGAGAAAAAGAAACAACATTTTGATTTTGGGACGGTTTACATTTGCTTCAGGACAATAGTGAAAAAAGTTAGTCTGGAGCCCTGTTAAGCTACCACAAGCTGAAAACATGATACTTAGGCCACATCAAGAATGTTCACATACTGCCGGACTATATGAACTCCATTTAATCTTGTGTATAGTTTATCATGAATATGAAAGATAAATTTACCTTCCAGTAACTCAAAGTATGCATTCAAGATATTAACAACATTCACAGAATGGTATTTAAACTTAAAGTCTCAATATTAATAAAGAAAGAGATCATATATTACCAGCAACAATATCTTTATGTATGCTTTGATTAAAATTCTGTATTAACTGTATCATGATGCATAATGAAATCTAAAATACATTTGGATTTTATAGCTGGACAGTTTGTAGCTTACAATGATCTAATACAAAGAAAATATTTTTTCAGATCAGAAATCTCAGTGACAATCAATTATGGGAAAGAAATACATTAAAATACGTTATCTTGAGGTGCTGAATAAAAAAAAATAATTAAAAAATACTTAAAAATAAAAGGTTCATGAGATTAATTTTGCAATTAACATTTTTTTTTATATGCAGATACAAAATACAAATTTTTAGAAATATATCAACTATCTTAAGGTTTTGTTTTAAAAATACAATATTTCATTAAATCTTAAATTGCTGAAGATAGTATACAACCTGTATTGCCAATAAATAAAAACCTATGCATTCATTGCATAATGAATTAGAAGATTCCTTACCGGCCATTAAGATCTCTAACTGCTCTTTCAGCATCTTCTGGGTATTTGAAAACCAAAAAGGCAAATCCAGGTGGATTTCTGATGGAAAATAAACCAACAAAAAAAAATAAGTATAATAATATGAGGATAATGCAAAAATGATCAATGTTTTATAATAAAAGAACAAGAAAAACCACAAACAATTTGCAATGCATAAATGAAACAGTTGCATTGATGAGAGAAAAATAGTAACAGAAGTAAATATTTGATAAATCAAAATATTAAACCTGAAAGGTCGTTGTTGGAAGGGATATTAAAACAAGGTTTTGTACAGCTTGTAATGCAGGTTCCATTGAAAGAACATAACATGACAAACCAGGACTTTTTGATGCTCTACATTGCTCCAAACAGGTGTCTAAAAGGAGTTCTTCAAAGAATTAAGCACTTTTTAAAAGAAAACCTAAATATTTAACAATATTATGGATTGAAAAATATTCACATTAGATATGTTTATACGTAAACGTATGTGTATGAATGATAGAGGGTCTTAAATTTAACAAAAAGCAAAAGTTTATGATTATATTTCAACATCAAAATTTGATTGACTATGAATTCTCATTTATAATTAACTGGTTAATCCCAATGAAAAAATTCAGATGCATTTGAATGTCTATGAGATTATTAAAAAAAAGGGGAAAGAAACTACCGAATTTGTTTCAGTGGAAATGTCCATTGTTTCAAAAGGGGTGGGTAGGAGGTATTTTCATCAGAAAAATGGTTACTTGTAAATGGAAGAGTCCATTGTTACGGACAGGTGAACGAGAAAAAAAAAAAAAATCATTGTTCATACTAGATAGATACTATTAACGGTTTAGTAAAATGCTTTTCCTGGTAAACTTTGTTGAAACAAGAGAATTATCCAAGAAAACTCCTGTTCTAAAATGGAAATTTCAAAAGATTTCTATCTGCACATTTTTAATACATTTCCTGAACGTTTATAGTCGAAATGATATTTTAAATAAATCCTCTGCTTTTAATAAACAAAAAATTACATGAAAAATTAGAATCCATACTATTTTTTCTGATATTTTTTGCCTCTTCCTCACACTTAAGTGATTTATCAGTGGAAGGATTTGTTACTGTTATTTATTTTCATGCTGGCTGGCATATTCATAAAACAACAAAAGCAGCACCTCTTTTACTCCCATAGAAAAGTACTTTCTAATATTGTATATTCCTAAATCTAGTTTGTTAGAAAGAAGAATGAACAAGTTTACAGAAATATAGTTAAACAAGACTGGCTCCTCCAGAGTCAAACTCTGCTCCTACTTCCTTGCATAATTCTAATATAAATGTTGGAGATATGTAAGACTTGTCAGTTTAATGCCGGTGATAACACAACAGGCTAGAAATCACCTGATCTCGAGTTCAAATCTTGTGGTGAAATGCTGATTTTATGTCAATTTATTCCCCTATTTTTGATGAGGATTGTTCTTGTTATATAGGAAACTGACTGTTCTGGAGTATGACAAAAAAAAAAAAAAAAAAAAAAAAAAAAAAAAAAAAAAAATTCAAATCTTAATGAAGAATGATGAAAATTGAGAAGTGGAAAAACCGTCTTTGTGGAAACAATTTTTTTTTTTCTTCAAGAAAAGAGAAAATTACATTCTTTTTAGCATTTTTTATAATTATCTTTCGTCAGTGTTGGTTCAGATAGTTTAGCTTGAGTGACATAATAGATTACAGAGACCATCTTTAAAAGAATGAAGACGGTGGATCTTGTTACATACACTAAGAACCCTGCAGCTTGAAAGGAGTGACTAATGAGCTTTCTAAATTCTCTTGTACACAGCATTCATGCACAACAAAGTCTTGAGCAAACAAGAACCTTGATATTGTGGACTAGTTGAAAGATATCAAAAAAATGCTTGAGACACTAACATCTTGTTCTAAGGATCCTGATTCTGCAATCAGTACACAAAATACCTATGTTTATTGGGAAAATTAATTTGAATGCCCTACATAGTGAAGGATGAAACAAAATGGAGTAAATTATCTAGGTTTGAGGGGAGATAAGTTCACTATCATAAAAGCCAATTTTTACATTCAGTTGCCCTCTTCCAATATCTAAAACACTTAATTGCTGTTAGGACTTATGGACCCTTTGAAAAATTGAAAATCTTCATATTTTTTCAACTGGTATTAAAAAAAAAAAAAATAAATAAATATTATTGGGGGTCTTTGATGTGGGGGAAGTACTTATTTTAAGAACAAATCTGTGGTTGACATCTGACTTTTGAAGTATTTGGTTTTTCTTCTTCCAAACTTCTAATTATATGATTGAAGAAAAAGGATTGATGGGAAGAGAAACTTGCTACAATGCTGGAGTCACAGACATCAGATGAAAACAAATGGGGAAAAAGTAGTTAGAGAGGTAAAATTAGCACAAAACTAGTAGGAGTTATAGGAAAGGATGCAAAAAGACTCCTTCAGTGACAGACTATTTTTGACTTTAAGTCTGTCTAAAGATGGTGCTGATCTTATTGTTTCAAAGGTTCTGTTTATTGGTCTCAGGCATGACCATGCAGTCCATTTGAGAAAAGCTAACGCTTGAATCCCTACCATTTTAAATTTAGTTTTTCCAAGTACCAAGATAGAATTTGGCAGCGTGACAAACTAGTTGCAGAAAGAGGAAGATTTAAATCACAAAGCAGATAACTTACTGCATATTAATATATTATTTGACCTGCTTTCAAAAATGCTACAAAAGAACCCTTACTGCATGTCAAATACAATCACAACATACCAGTTTTAAAGATGAAAGAAAAACAACCTAGAGTGTATCCACAAACATGATATTGTTGGGAAGTATAATAGTCTTGACAGCAGTAGAAATTTTAAATGTAGGTGAGTAGCTAAAATTGGTCTGATTGCATATAACAAGATGACCAACTAAATGTGTATTATTCCATAAATTATTCAAATTAGTATCCTCATTTTTGTAATTTCATAATAATGAAGTTAAGTAATTGATTAATTTGTTCTTTATCAAAATATTGCACACCATGAAATCATTTAGGTACAATGAAACAGTACATCCAATATGCCAAACTGTCATCATAATTTCTTTTTGAGGTGCATCCAGTGATTTGACAGTGTGTGTCTGATAAAGAACAAATTAATGGCTTTTAACTTCATTGTGTTAATATCAGAACAATATGTTGCATAGTTATACTTTTTGGAGCCTTTGTATGCTGTGTTTAAGTACTATATTTTACATCTGTAAGATCAAGGATTACCATTACCTCAAGATTTACATGAAAAGTAACATGAACCGAAAAACAAAAAGTATATTTCCAACATTTATGGATGTAATAGCAGTATGAAAATATTAATGCACGTGGTTGAAGAATAAGAAAAAGCAGTACATGGCACTCCATGCTAGCTCTGAAACTGCTAAGTTGACAACACTGAACAGGCGTCCGCCCTTCTCTCTAGTCATTATTGTTTCACGTTTTTTTTCTCCATGGAGAAAACGATGGGAGCTGAAATTTCAGACGTTTGAAGAATTTTATTTTCAAGACCTAAACGGAGGACATGTCCGAGAAAATACGTACGTATGGACAGCAGACATGCCAAGTCTCGCACATTTTGAAGCCAAGTGTTGTCTCCACCCTCCCCCTGCATGTAATGAATTTGTACAAATCTTTCACATTGAAAAAAAGTTTTCCCTTATTTGCAGAACTACCAAGTCTCCCGCATTCTGTTGATTGCCTTGGTTTAAAATTATGGTAAGATAGGTTTTCAATACACTGAAATAGCTGTTTGAAAATTTTCTTCGCCCCCACGACCAAGGTGGGGGACCATTTTTTTAGACCCCCCGCCCCACCCGAGCATTTCTAAAACGTAGGTATGGTACTGGTGACAAGTAATGATGTTTGTATTGTTTAGTAGCAAATTAAAAATAATCACTGCCCCTTTAAATGGATGAGGAAGGGGCCCCCATCAACTTTAATTCACATAAAAACAAGTTATAAAATTGCTTCCGGTGATTATTTGTTGATTAAATCTCTTTTAAAATATTCAACATAAACAGCATTTTTTCTCTAGACAAAAGAATACATTTAAATAAATTATTGTATTGCTCTTAATAGAATTCTTAATCTCAATATAAGAATTATTTATAAATATTTTTTTTTTCTACAGTCAAAACAAAAAACTGCTGTTTATTAGAAAGAAAGTTTCTCGTCGTGGGAATTAAAAAGAAATTTTAAATTGTTCGGGTACACATCTAATTCTTTATATTTAAGTAGCACATTTACATTAAAAATTCCCTAAATTTTTTATTACAAGAGAATCTTTTGATAAACTAATGAAATAAGTACAGATAGAAAGCATTATTGAAATTTGAGAATCTTTAAACGTAGGGAAGATTCCGCGTTAAAATTTTCGATTTCACAGCCGGTAAAAGAACGAGTGGAAACAGTTTTTTTCTAAACACTCCTTTTCTATACATCGCATACAAATGATTTTTACATAAAAATCCCATATTTTTTCCCTAACATTCTAAAACTATGAAAA
Source organism: Architeuthis dux (assembly GCA_006491835.1). Lineage (NCBI taxonomy): Eukaryota > Metazoa > Mollusca > Cephalopoda > Oegopsida > Architeuthidae > Architeuthis > Architeuthis dux. The sequence goes on along the minus strand of VCCN01000158.1, from coordinate 2,167,890 downwards.
TGTTTCTTCTTCGTGGGGGGTGGGACTCACTTGATCTATTTATATTGCTTTGCTATTAAAAGGGTTTTCAAAAATTTGTAAAAGATATACAACAAAACCCTTTTAGGGAAAAATCTAATTTTATGTTTTCGGTCAATAAATGAGTTGAACGAGGAAATGTTTTGATTCAATTTATAATAAAAAAATTCTTTTAAAAATCTTGAATGTCAAAATCTTGTTTATTAACTCAAACTGAATACAAAACAAATTAACTTCCGGCTCCGCCTTTCATCCAAGCAAGCCAATCGTTCATTTTATCGATTATAGAAATGATTTCCCATTGCCGAATTTTACATTGAATAAGGGACCCTTTTATTTTTGCATTATTCAGCTATTGTTTTCAAACAAATCAAAAATGAAATATTCCAAAAATTATATAATTAAACGTAAAGTAAATCCTCAAACAAATACTGAAAAATATTGAAAATAAAAAATAAATCAAAAAACAGTGGGGGAGGGGAGTCACGACCCCGATTATTCCACAGTGCAAAACAAGGGAAAGAAAAGACATGTAACATTAACAAGAGTTTAAGGTGCGCTTTTTATACTAGAAGCAGCTTTCGAAATTTCAACTATGCAATAAAATACAGGAAATAAAACAAATGAGGCCGACAAAACAGTAACGTACGTTACGGCTGTTTTAATTAATTATTTGTATATTTAAGAGATTTCAATTTAATAATTCTTGGATCGAGTGGCGCAGAAGCTACAAGAGTCGCCATATTTAAAACTTCAACTATGAAGAGCATTGCTACATAGAACATTTTAAAAATGTCAGATTATTAGTAGTTCAATAGTTATTAACCATATATATTTAGAATAAAGAAAAAAATAATCTAAAATGTTATTTAACAAAACTGCAAAGGATTTAGAAACATACGGAAACTAGTAAATGTAGACTGATTTCATCTATTTTTTCCGTTTCCACCAAGTCATATTTTCATCGGTGATCATGAGGTTGCAGAAAAAAAATTATACGTGGATTCGATTGTTTTAATAAAAATGTTCTGTTTCAAGTTTTGGCAAATAGAAATAAAATAAACTTTTCCCGAAATGAATTTGATTAACCATAAAGAAAAACAACTAAAACACACACAAAATGTGTAGTAAAACGACTTTTTATTGCTGGTAGTAGTAGTGGTGGTAGTTCATGACGGAGAACAAGAACTTCAAGCAGTACTTTTATCACAACGATGATAAGAATACTAAGACTTATAATTCACAAATTGATTATATCTGTTTGTTCAGATTTTATTTCTATTCTTGATAATGAAGGTTAAAAAAAAAAAATTAAAATATAAAAACAAGGTAAAAATTTTTTTAAAAATGGGGTGGAACATTCACTCCCATTTTGAAGACTTTTTTTTTCCTAGTTATAAAAAAATCTTTTTTAAAAAATCGTTATGAATTAAAAACAATGCTACCGTATTTATTTCAATATAGTAAATGTCCGATAAAATACGCATTTAATTTTTATTAGTTTAATAAAAGGAAAGCTAGGCACAGGGCTGCCAGACTCGTGCATAATAACTTTCTTTCACTGAGCAGGACTACAACAAAGATGGCTTGTGGACTGGATTGGGACCCTATATGCATCACTATATCGAATATAACAAAAACAAAATTGCTTGTATTTATTATCTTATATTTCATTAACTAATGCAATACGTATAACTTTCACATGGAAATGTGATCAAACTCAGATTCATTTCTAAAGTGTGACTGCAATAATTTTTCGGTTGTTGTGTTGTGAATTTTAGTGAGTGAATATAACGAGAACATAGAAGTCAAAAAATGCTAACTTACCGTGCAACCCATACGTCAGTTATGGGCCCAAATGATTTGAACTCTCTTTCTAGTTCATATTTTCCAACTCTATTACCCAAGTCACCAACAAATATTCTGTAACCACCTCTAATTCGATCCAGGACTGCACGATTTATCATAGCCATGATGACGATTGAGTGAGTGAGTAATTGTTTGTAACCTCTCTAGCATTGCTCGCTCTTCCGGTACAAGGAAAGATAACTCTTCTCGTCTTGTAGTAACGTGATTTACTAACCTTAGCTTAGTCTGTCTGGCGCAAGGCCACAGCTGTGACACCCAGTTAGGATTGAACTCACTACACTAGTGAATTGACCTACAAGACGAGCTCGCTAACAAACACACTACAGTAGACAACCAGCTTATGTTTATAAAGAAATAATTTAGAACCCAAATTTCACACATATAGGGTGTCCCCAAATTAATGCCAGTTCTAAGGGAAGCAACTATTA
>VCCN01000158.1:2152321-2165271 GCA_006491835.1 Architeuthis dux | reverse complement strand
CAAATCAATCTATGAACTGAATGTAGTAAGTAACTCATAAAATTTAATAATTTTATGTAACCATTTCACTATCTCAAATAGTAAGGAAACTGGAAAAAACTAATTTGAAACAATCATTAAAAACTCAAGCCTTTTTATATTGCAACCTTTTTTTCTGTTAATTTAGTCTGCAGAAGATTCTTTTGAAGTTCACTGTTCACTTTAAGTGTAAATTCAAAAATTGGTGTAATTTTGAAACAAAATTACAATTCTTGAGAAGAGATTTAGATAAAAATTGTGAATGTTTTCTTTTCTAGGGACCACAAATTTAAATTTTATTATTTACTATAAATAAATCTAGGAACCAGATCGGATGGTTTTTCTATACTGGGTTCTGACTCTAAATATTTCAACAGTCATGATGGGCTCTTCAGGAGTTTTGAAATAATTGAAATCTATTGTTTAGTTATGGATATAGAAATACACTGATTCTTTTTTTCTTTAATTTTGCTACATTCTGTTGAAAATGTTTTTGTTTTGTAAAGCAAAAAATAGAAAGGTATCAAAAATCAACATTTTTCACGTTTAATATAAGCATAGAAATTTACAAAAAAGTGGTCATAGTTATATGAAAAAAAGTCTCTGCATATACCAGTATTAGAAAAAACTTTTTACACTATATCTTATTGTATTGGTCACTATCAAGATTGACCATGGGTGCAACAGCTTTTTGTTGCTACTGCCTACAGGCAAGGTAATTATGGTTTACTTAAGTGCTCACTCACCCACTGTCTTAATCCATCAACCATTATAGCATACAAGTGATGAGACATTTTGAAAGAGTACAGGGAGAAGTAGATTCATGCCTTTCCTAATGGCATTAGTGCAAAGTGAACTTGGGTTGCAAATAAGACAGCAATATATAAAATAGCATAAATATTTGTCACTTCTGTTATAAAAAAAACTAGCTAATGTATCCGTGTATGCCAGGTCAAATCTTTAGGGAGTAAAAAAAGAACTAAAGCTTTCAGACTTGTTAAAAAAGTTTTCCCTTTACTTTCATCCCCTTAAAGGAAGGAACAAAAGTCTCCCTTCACTTTTGACCCCCTAAAGAGAAAAAAAGTTTACCTTCACTTTTGACCTCTTAAATGGGGAAAAAATTTTCCCTTCGTTTTGACCCCATAATGGGGAAAAAAGTTTCCCTTCACGTTGACCCCTAAAAGGGGAAAAAAGTTTCCCTTCACTTTTGACACCTTAAAGTATTATATATAAACATATAAAATAAAAAGATATGTATAGATGTATATTGAATGGAAAGTAAGGGTCCAGTTTAGCATTATACTTACATTGTAATCCCCCTCTAAAACCTTCTTCTAAATATTTTTCTCAAAACTTTTTACTTAAACCTTCCCCTAGGTCAATTGAATTGCATGCCAAATTCTTTGGGGCTGTGCCAATGTTCAGGTGGTTTCTATAGCATGACTGACAGACAGACAGTGTTACACATCTCACTTATATATACAGATAACCATCCAGTAATCTTAAATCATACCAGCAAGATGTTAGTATAAGGACTACTTTGATGCTATTTAGTATTTATTTAAAATAAATGTCCCATTTTTGTCATCTCTTTGACTTGGTTAGAGATGTTAGCTTTGCTTATTGTGCAGTAAAATGAATCAAGTAATTTATGTTAAAATTTAAATTTACTGTAAATTTTCGGTTAGCAAATAATATTTCCTACCAGAAAATAATATTTTTCCCATTAACTTTAATGATTCAGGATGATTTGCAAAATTAAATAAATAAATAAAAATAAAAGCAATTAGAAACCGTCAACCAAAACTGTCACCAAAATTGTCAACATAGGTTTCTTCAATTGGGCTGGCTGGCTGGCTGGCTATATATCACATGTACAGTCCACACCAATGGAGCTAGAGGGCTGAAAATTTCAACATTTACTCCTTATTAAGTTTAGAAAAAACGTTGTCTTTTTACCCCACCTCCTGTTTTTTTAGAGGGGGTTCGATTTGCAATGTAAGGTTATCCTAAATTGATCCCTTAGTTTGTGTCTGGCAGCGTTCACGCTTGTTTTTTGAAAATTCAGACTTTTTTAGTGATCACTGCCCGACAAAACTTATTCATTGATCACCCCTTTTCCCAATCTTTTAATTGATCACTGCCAGAAGATGTTGGTCACAAGACGGTTTATATTATGTGATTAACCAGACCTGTTTCTTATAATTATTTGCTGTGTGCAGTGGGGGTGGAGGGGAGAGATCTGAAAGCATCAACAAAGTCTAATGAAAAATACTACGAACAATATATCCATTCTACTTGTTTTTTGAAAATTTCAATACTATCGAGTTTTTAGTGGGGGTCCGATTCAAATGCAAGTATTATGCTAAACTAAACACATATCTCATGTTCAGTAGCAATGACGGAGTGATGAACATAATCTACGTCATCACGCGTGTTCCAAAACATTTGTCTTTTTGAAGAAAAGTTGTGTGACAAAGAGTGTTCTTTTTCCACTCCCAGTGGTCAAAATCGAAAGCAGATTTCCTTTTATCCACTTTTAGGGGTCAAAATGCAGGGGGAGTTCTTTTTTCCACTTTTAGGGGTCAAAATGGAGGGGGAATACTCTTTCCAATTTTAGGGGTCATAAATTGAGGGAGATTTCTTTTTCACACTTCTAGGGGTTAAAATCGAAGGGGAATTTTTTTCCCCAGTTTTAGGGGTCAAAATCCAGAGGGAATTCTTATTTTCTACTTTTAGGGGACCCAATGGAGGGGGGAATACTTATATTTATAGGTGTCGAAATGAGCTGAAATACCTTTTCCCACCTTAAGGGGTCAAATTCAAGCAGAAATACCTTTTTCCCACCTTTAGAGGTCAAAATGGAAATGGGAATTCTTTTTTTCTGCTTTCAGGGGTCAAAATGGAGGGGAATTCTTTTTTTCTGCTTTCAGGGGTCAAAATGGAGGGGATTTACTTTTTTCCCTTTTAGGGGTCAAAATGGAGTGGGAATACTTCTTTCCACTTTTAGTGGTCGAAATCGAGCTGAAATACCTTTTCCCACCTTAAGGGTCAACATCGAGGTGGATTCTTTCTTTCCACTTTTAGGGGTCAAAATCGAGGGGTAACATTGTTTTTCCCTTTTATGAAATGTCATTTGTTTTTCTGTGTTTTTATATTTGAAGTCCCACCCCCCAGCAACGCCAGGTAACCCTGCTAGTCATTAATATTGCATCATCTGGTTTCTTCAACTTTTACGAGAATATGTAAGTTTTCTAATATACAGCAGAAAGTGTTTTATAATGTGATTTGATGCCCTTATCTATTTATCCTGTAACATCTCTTTTGCAACATGGGGAAATAGTCGACTCTTCCGTTTGAAAGTAACAAACACACATGTGCGCGTGGACACACACACACACACACACACACATTGATATGTTTGCTCAAACATCACATTTGCATATACAATCTATTTTTATACAGATGTGATCGTCATCATCAATTTCAGAATCTGTGAGTGAAAATTGTATTTACGGATTTAAGCAAGCAGGTACTTTTTAGTAGACTTTTATAGTGATTATTAAAGTTTAAATTTTACAGTCATTCAGTAACTCTCATATTAGCGTAATAAAAAAATAGAAAAAGAAGGTTGGATTGAAAGCACAAAAAATACTTTTTATTTTTCCTGGAAAAAGTATCTTAGTAACCTATTATTATGCTAAGATGGCTCTACCACGTAATTGGCTCTACATGTAATAATATTACATGTAGAGCCAATTACGTCCCTTTGCTGTGACGTCACTGCCTGCTGCCTGTTCTTTAGTATTAAACAGAAACAACTTATGAACAGAAACTTATGCACAAACCTCCCAAACATATTCCGATAAATCACACTCTTCATGTGAACGGGTAGTTACTTAAACCAAATGACAGTGTACGAATAAAATTCGATAAAAACTGGAACAGAAAAGGTAAAATAGTTAAAATACTAAAAGAACCTCGTTCATAAGTATAATATAAGTATAATACCAAAATTAACAGATCGATATCAACAAACACAACCAACAAATCAGGAAACAAGAAGATCCCACAACACAACACGCAGTGCACGAATAATAACTTCCCTTCAAGATACAGAAAATGATAACTTCAATTAATATCACAAAGGAAATTATCCCCCTTACACCATTCAAAAAAATAAAATAAAAGCTCATAATTCAAACAAAAAAACATTTACTCCCAATGTTCCCTGCTCAAAAACAAATTATTAAAAAAGGGAATATCTTACATATACAATTACTACTACATGTAGTAATATTACATGTCGAGCCAATTACGTCCCCTTGCTGTGACGTCACTGGCTGCTGCCTGTTCTTTAGTATTAAACCGATCTTTGTTCAATCAATACCCGTCTCTCTTGTTCTTTATATAATCTTAATCAGTACCCATTTTGATCTACATAACATCATCAGCATATAACATATACTTTTAAAGCTTTTTTATTTTGACACATCCAAAAATGAAAAAGGGACTCCTGGATGATTGAAAACATGTGTTCCCGCACACATGCATTTATTTACCCCATATAAGGTCCCAGCGGAACAGAGTCCAGCAGTTTCTCAACCTATGTTCACCAGGTATCTCCAATTTCTGAGCTCGTCCGAAATCACGACACGAGTTCAACGAATATCTACAGCCTGTTACAGGGCAAATACAGTAATATTTGACTTTCAATTTGGGCCGTAGTTTCTGTGGCAACAACGAGAGACATTTAGTAGGGCGCATTCTTACAGTTCGAACTTCTATGCTTAAAGGTTCAATTCATTGTGAACTGCGACATAGCCACATCTGTAAGCTTCATGCTAAGAACTTAATCCTCGCTATACATGTTTATTTTGCCTGTGTTGTTTTGCGTTCAAACACTATGTTTGTTATATTCAATGATTCATGCGACTTGTATTCGTTTCGCTTGTATTTGTCGTTTGTGTTCAAACGCTATGTATGTTATATATTGTCGATTCGTGCTGTTTTCACTGCACCGCACTTGTTTCTCGTGGCCTTGTATCATTTGTATGCCATTTTACGTTCAACGTTATGTATGTTGATTTATAATGTCTAACTGCACTTGTGTATTTGTCTAATTCACGGCTTCATTTATATTGCAGTTTCCATGTTGTACTGAGACTTCAGAGACAAATAAAGATTGTTTATTGTGATGTCCTGCCGGGCTGCACAAGGGAGCAAATACCTCGAGTTACCTCCCTTTCCACAACCCATAAGACGCAAGTGAGTTCCCGGTCATGCGCCGGACAAACCGGGGTAAAATAAAGAGAATCGCACGAAGTGGAGCGAGGAACAGTCCTCTTCCTGACGGTGATCGGTAAACACCACATTTGTCTTTGTCCTTTGTTCTTTTGCTTCATCTTTCCCTTTCAGTGCGATTCCCACGAACTGGGAGACACTACATTTTGGCGACGAGGGACGAGATCCGGCTTCTAAAACACAAAGGAATAAGCACCTCAGCACACGATAAAAACACAAAGGAATAACCACCTCAACACACGATGGCTAATTTCCTGACTCCGTTTCCACCATTTCAGATACACAACGGAGAAAGCACAACCGGTGTCAGATGGCGAAAGTGGATAGAAAAGTTCGAGAATCTGCTGTGCGCTTTGGACGTAGAAAACGAGAAGAAAAAAAACGGGCCATGTTTCTCCACTACGCCGGCGACGAAATCTTTGAGATCGTCGATAGCCTCACGGATGAAGACAAAGGACTCGGAGCAACGCACATGGTGAATGGGGTAGAAACACCAGCGGGCTACGAAAAGCTGAAACGTTCGCTGACGGCATATTTCACCCCCCGAAAAACACATGCTTCGAAACTTTCAAATTTAGACAAGCGATCCAGACAGCCTCGGAAGACCTAGACAGGTATCACACGCGTCTCCGGATTTTGGCCGCCACATGCGATTTCCAACACGTAGAACTGGCGCAAATTCTGCAAGGCTGTTCGTCCACGCGGGTCAGACGCAGAGCTCTGAGGGACGACTCCACTCTGAAGCAAATACTCGACGAAGCTAGGGCTACCGAACTTGCAAACGCACGGGCCTCAGCGATAAAGACGCACGCTGTACATGCGTTATCTAGCCGATTCGGACTAAATCACAATCGGAGTAGATACAGACGAAGCGGCGCAAATGTTTCTACCAGAAGCAATACAGAGATTCCCAGAGGCGGCCATGACTCAGCGAGACTGCCACCACGAGGCGACGGAAATTCGGCCGTCTGCCGTTACTGTGGAAACTCAACAGCACATCCCTTTTGCCCAGCCAAGGGGAGGGAATGTAGAAGCTGTTACGGGTTTGCCGGTCATCCAGGCACAAAATCAACAAGATTTCATCGAGTATTTCCGGACCTGCGACTGAGAGAGCTTCATCCCCATATCCATCCAGTGACGAGTCTGTTTTTACGGTCAATGGCAGGCGAGTCCGAAGTTTTAGTACCCCTGCCGTCACTGTCCGTATAAATAAGACTCCAATAACATTTGCAGTCGACACTGGTGCCAGTGTTAATATTCTCACTGGGCAGGATTACGATGGCATGCCGGACCGACCCAAGCTACAGAGGCACGCATCCAACATATACGCGTACGGGTCGTGGACTCATCTGCGCTAAAATTACACGGAATGGAATCAACACGAACACGAACCTATACGTTGTGGATTCCAGCGGACCGAACGCTCACAATCTTTTAGGCGCTGACTCAGCCCAGGCGCTGAATATAGTCAAAATAGCTCACCATCAGCCCAGAAACAAAGACAGAGTAACAGAATACATGAGCGCACAACAGACAGGGATAGAGGAGTTAGTAAAGAAACTAAAACTGTCCGAGAAGCGCCTAACCGCAATTGAAAAACAATTAGAAGAAACTCTAACACGAAAACAGACGCAACAAATACACCGGCGGCGGAAACGGAAACCAAAAAGACATACCATGCACGTCAACCTACACAGAAAACACAGACATATTGCAAACACACGAACACAGCCCACAACATAAAAAGAAGGACCTCACATCCTCCTTAATGAAGAGGGTGTGATGTCCTGCCGGGCTGCGCAAGAGAGCAAATACCTCGAGTTACCTCCCTTGCCACAACCCATAAGACGGAAATGAGTTCCCGGTCATGCGCCGGGCAAATCGGGGTAAAATAAAGAGAATCGCACGAAGTGGAGCGAGGAACAGTCCTCTCCGTGACGGTGATCGGTAAACACCACATTTGTCTTTGTCCTTTGTTCCTTTGCTTCATCTTTCCCTTCAGTGAGATTCCCACGAGCTGGGAGACACTACATTTATGTACATCAGTGAGAAGTATCAATCCTTTTTCTTCATGACCGGAGTGTAGTTACACACCGACTTTTTTTTTTATTCTTCGAAGCATTTTTCTGCTTTTTCCCTCATAAATAAAAAAAATAATACCACATAGTATAATATTTTTACCTGGTCTCATATTGTAAATATATATTTATAAAACTTATCCCAAAACCAACCCCAAACCCCCAACAACCAAAACAACCATACCTTCCCTCTATATCTTTTACCTATCCTTTTCTCTTCTTATCTAATAAAGATTGGATTATCTCGGACCAGAACACCCTTTGCATAGTTGTTCTTTCTCTCACACTTTGAGCCAGCATGATCCCGTTCGCGCTAAACAAATCCCCCTATGGAAGAAGAGCTGGCCCCCCTCTTCCAAACTGGACACTACCAAGTACTTTTGCAGAACGCAAAGGTAACTAAACTAATGTGTAATGTCTACTCTCTTTTTATTAAACTTCTTATAACTTTGTTTTTGACGCAGCCAAACATTAAGAAATAATAGAACAACATAATAATAATTTTTGGCATTCTTTCAAAACATATCGCCAGCCGAACCAACCATTGGCGAAATCAACTACAGCAGGACGGATATGCCTAATTACGCCTATATCTAAATACGCCTAAAAGACGGAAAGCATACAAAAGATATTACATTATTAAATTATTAAGACGGGATTAAATTAAATTAAATATTAGAGACGGGAACACAATTGGATGTATTAGAGCAGTGTCAGTGTCAAATAAACAAGAACAAATTGTATGTGGTATCACTTTTTCATTTTTGAATGCGTCAAAATAAAATTAAGCTTTAAAAGTATATATATTTAGAATATGAGACCAGGTAAAAAATTATACTGTCACCAATCACTGAAATGGGGTGGTAGTGGGGTCCGGCTTTGTACTTTAAGTGTGGGGGTTTTGTCCCCTGGGGCTTTGTCCTACACCCGTTTTAGATAATGGCTAGGTGATATTTTTATCAGCAAAATTGATACCTTTAAGTGGAAGAGTCCATTGTTACGAACAGAGAAACAGAACAAAATTCCACTGTTCATTATTATTATAGATGAAGTATTGTAAACCATTATTATTAATGTTTTACTACTATTTACCTTCATCTAAATGTTTTACCTCTGTTTTAGTTGTTGTTTTTATCACAACTTCACTATTAAAATCAAGTTAAAGAGTAAAATATACGTAGCATATATATACATTTTAAGAAAATTAATCCAATATTATAAAGGTAAATATATATACGTAGGGTATTTATAAAGAAATGCATTGCGTATATATGAATCAAAATAAATTTAATTCATACAAATATTAAAAGTAAATAAAAATAGCGTATATATAAATAAAACACTATTTTTTACATTCTTATTTTCGACATTATCATGTGTGATTTGGCCCTGTCGACTGGGGCCTAGAATACGCCGACTGCTTTCACCAAAGTCGCAAGACTCTATTAACCCCCCCCCCCAACCTCCGACTTTCGGAATTTTAAACTGATTTCAGCATTAAATGACCCATCAAGGGTTGATATGCAGCTAAACAAATCAATCAATCAATCATATGTGATTAAAAACACATAAATATAGATCCGTCAATTGTCCTCCTCTCAATTATATCATGCTCAATTGTCTCACGCCCAATTATCCTCCGTTCAATTGTCCTTAGCTCAAGTGTCCTCTGCTCAATTGTTCCCGCTGAGTTGCCGCCGCTCACTTTTCTCATGCTTAATCGTCGGTCAACCAAAAAGATATATTCAGATGTTTATTGTCAGGTAAGGGACTAGGGAGTTTCTAAGCCGTCACTTTTCATAGCGACCCTTTTATCCCTGGCCTCTATAAGGCTTCGACTTTCAACCCCCTCGCCCTCGGTAAAAAGGCCTGATCCAGGGGGGATGCCCCGTTTGCACCCCCCAGTGGATGCCCATTCTCACCGTTCCTTGGAAAATTAAGTTATAACAATTTTCTAATCTTTTATCAGTTAATACATTCTCATGTTCTTTTAAAAGTCTGCAATAACTGTTATCTATCTATCTATCTATCTATCTATCTATCTATCTATCTATCTGAGAATTATTCTAATAAAACTGCCAACAATGTGGATTTTCTTCCCAGATATAAAATTCCATCCCTCCTCGATGCTATTGTTCTGAGAGGATGATGTTGTTAAGATTTTGTGATTACACACAACACGGTTTATGACTAGATTTAGGTTACCCACCTTTTAAGAACATTTATGGTGTATATCAAATGGTTATGTGATGCGTAACGAAAAGTTGACAGCCAAATAACTTAATTTTTGGCGTTACACATTTTAGACAAGTTGATGCTTGCTGAGAACTGAAGACCGCAGTCGAAATCTCTTGGCAAAACGCCCTCAATATGAGGTAGCATGAGTCAGGGATGTTGTATGAAGTCAAATGATCGAGACTGAAACAAAGGTGGCCATTCGTCAATAAGTTGCAATTAGCAGTATGTGTGCATCAGCATAATGTCATGTATGCATACCAACACCTATTCGTATTATGCACGTGCAGTGACTTTAACATTTTTGCACATTTTTCACAAATTTTAACTTTGGTATAAATACTACAGCATTGTGGGACAGCGAAATTTACCCAAGTGAAAGACTAAACGTAAATACGTTATTCTGACAAATTATAGACATTTAGGCCATGTAATTAACTTACACGGACTGATTAAATAATAAAGAAAAACAAAGTTTACTTGCGAATTGGCGAACATTGGAATTCCGATTTGTGTTTTGTACTACGTCCACGCGTCAACTATATAAATTGAAAACAGACGCTGAATCTTGCCTATATCATGTAGACCAACCAAGAAATAAGTCCCTTAAGGTTAAAAATAAACATGCTTTTGCCATGCCTTTGTCTTAATTAGACTTCTACATATTAACATTGCTTTACTATGAACATTTTAATTAGGTATTTCGGAACATTTATTCTTTGAACATTTTCTAATGAACATTCGGACGACAGAACTTTTGTACCTACCTGTATATTTTATTTGATACATAATATCAAAAGCGTCGCTCAGCTAGTTTCCCAAATATTTTCTGATAGATTCCCCCTCTGGAGATTTGATACAACTGACTTGCTGAGTGCATTGAAGCCAGGACTATTGTGTTCGTTCTTGAACATGTATTTAATGAGGTAGCGAATAACCTGCCCAAATTCAATCATATTTATTTGAAAGTAAAATTTGTATACTTTGTTCCAATCTTCACAGCACAAGAAAAAGATTTTCAAAGTACAGAAAACTGACAGATTCCTGTTTGTTTGGACCATCATCAGCTAAACAACATTCGCAATTTTCGGTTTTATCCCCTGATCCGAATCTTATTCCCCCCCCACTTTTCGGTTTTATCCCCTGATCCGAATCTTATCCCCGCACCCCCGCCACAAAAAACACATCATTTCTTTAAAAAAGGCATTCTTTCGTTTTGTGTCCACATAGCATTTAACCATTATCGAAATTGACTACGGATACACTAAAGGCAAAAGGAGAATTTCACTTGGCTACTTACAAACACCAGTTCAACTGCACGTCTACTTAATTTGATAATATTATTTATAAATTATTAATCACTTATTTATATCCATTTATTATTTAATATTTATCAGTTACAGCGGTTAATAGTGACTAATCCAAATTCTGTTTTTCTTTGATTGTCTTATTTCTTTTTATGTGTGCACCGTTTTTAATATCGAATGAGCGAGGGTGTGAAGCTTTACAATTTACAATTGGGACCACCTTCCCTATATTGTGCCGAATAAGCTTTTCTTGTCTGTTGCTTTTTACAAACACTAAAATAATTTGCCCTTTTGTGCACCCGTAGTCGATTTCGACTCAGTTCCTCATTGTAGACTGATCTACACACTGCAAAGATTGTGGCTTAGCTGGCAAACTAACTTGTTGGCTGGAAGACATCCTGCGGGGTAGGAAACAGAGGTCCGTGTGAATGGTTCTAAATCTGAGTGGGGGTGTCTAAATAGTGGCGCGCCACAGAGGTCAGTGCTTGGACCAGTACTATTTTTAATATTTATTAATGATCTACCAGATACAATGTCTATAGCTTTTAATGAAGATAAATGTAAGGTATTACATGTAGGAAATAGAAATCCGTGTTACAATTACTGTATGAATGGAAATATACTAGATATTGTAAATGATGAAAAGGATCTTGGTATCATAGTAACTGATAAACTATCATTCTCCAGGTATATTGCCAGTGCTGCGGCTAAGGCAAACAGGGTACCAGGACTGATTAAGCATACCTTTTTCATATATAGACAAGGACTCGTTCCTTATACTATATAAGACTTATGTCCATCCACACCTAGAGTACTGTGCACAGGCCTGGGCACCTTACTTGGAGAGAGATACACATCTTTTAGAAAAGTCCAGAGACGAGCAACTAAGTTAGTACTAGAATTACAAAATATGAGTTATGAGAATAGGTTTAAAGTGTTATGGTTAACATCGTTAGAAAATAGGAGAAATCGGGGAGACTTAAAAGAAATGTTTAAGATTATGCGTGGTTTAGAAATAGTAAACCCTGATGTAGTAGTGCTATCAACAGATGCAAATGATTTTAAGAAGAATTACGATGTTTATTACCCCACCGCAAAGGTTTAATGCCCTAGATATTGTGTAAATATGATTGTTAGGATGTGTGCTTGTAAATACAAATTGTATACTTTTTTTTCACACTAAAATAAAATGTTCTATGATTAAAAGTTATGAGGACACACGTCAAAAGAACACAAAAAAATAAAATAAATAAACACACGAAACACTCACCTAAATCTCTGTATTAAAACTTTAAGGTTAAGATTCATTTTAGTTAACTTAGTTAAAAAAATAAAAATAATTGTTTTTCGCCAGTAATATTTGTGCTTTTAATCCACTAGGGCAGTGCGTGAAGGGGCCGGACTTTATGGTGCGTGGAGCAGCCTACAATAATTGTCATGTAAAATAATTTTTCGTCCGTCGTACGAAACTGCGGCTTCGAAGTATTTCAGTTACTTCTTTTCAGTGTTGCCAATTTAGATATTTTATATTATATTCTAAAGAGCGGAGGTCAAGGGATATATAAGATTTATAATCGTAAAATTTTATTTATTTTTCTTAGATATCCCGAGAACCGCTAATCCAAAAGAATTCAAACTCGACACTGCACTGCCTTGTGTGCTGACTAATATATCTGGCGAATGTCAACTTCGTACAATCAGTTCTTGAGTAATCGCGGTGCATACATACTGACAGTGATGTCTTCAATTGTAGTTAGATTAGACCCTAGAACCTTCCAGAAATTCGTTAGGTTTTAGACAAATCGATGTTAAGCTTTTAGCAGGGGGTTTCTATTTACAATGTAACTGTAATGGCAAACTGAACCGTTACTTTCCGTCGGTTGTACAGAATTGAGGCTTCGAAGGATGTTGTTACTTCGCCTTGTCGATTTCGTTAACTGCCGTTTTTGTAAAAAAATAAATCAGTTCAAGTAATGTTTTGTGCTTTCATTAAGGGTTTGGAGCGGGG
>VCCN01000158.1:2078788-2090701 GCA_006491835.1 Architeuthis dux | reverse complement strand
TGTATAGTTCACCGTGCAAGTAAACGGAAAACGCACGAAATCTTTCGAGATCTTGTGGTTGATTCGGCAGAGTGGCCTTTTGTCGCCCTTGCTCTTGCGCGACAAAGTGGTTCACGTACGCCGGTGAAGTTACCATCTTCTTGCATTGCCGCTCTGACATCGAAATCCTTACAAAGATGGCGGACGGTGATGGGGCAAGGTCCACCGGCTCACGGTTAGGCGCGTAAAAGAGGGTCGCAAGCCCTTCAGTTGGACAGACGGGACTGTTCGCATGCTTGGGGCATGTTTTGAACTCGATCGCTGGAGAAGTGTAGGTCAGAAGTACAAGCAAAAGTCGAAGCGTTGGCAGAGACTTTGACATACATCTTCCCCCTGATCATTTGTACTATTCCTGTTTGCATATCGAATGTAGAGTGGCCTTTTCCTGGACTCGACATGGACCTTAAATCTTCCAGGGCCGAGAACCGATGTAGGCCCAAAAGAGAAAGGCCGTTCTTTCACGAGTGTCGACGAGCCCTGGTCCGGTGATAGTTTTCAGCATAGAAAAATTGTATCGGGTTATAGCCGTGGAGAGGGACGTTTTCGATCCGTTCAGGAAGCGGCTTGGTGGTTTCGGCGAGGAAGTTCATTTTGATGTGGTCTTCGGTGCCAGGTGTCAATTATATCAGCAACACCGAGTTTTCGCCCACCTGGTGGCTGATTTGTGATGCGTTGTCAATCAACAGCTGGGGAATTCAAGGCGGACAAAGCAGATTTATAAGACTACGATCGTTGTTTTACGTTGATGGCATGGAAGAAACGGTCGAACACACTTTCTACCATTGCTGCACAGTCAATCTGTTATAGGATCTAGTTGAAAGTTTAGCGGTTTAATGGTGTCTGATCGCTATCTAGCCCTCTATGAAGCATTCGCATGCGATAATGTGCCACTTCCGTAGACTGAGGTAAAACGAATGGTATTTTCACGCTGCTGGCAGACTGAAGGGAATCTTCGAGAACGAATCTTTCTTTTGACGAAATGATCTGTTATTTTAAGGTTAAGATAATATGTGATAGGAAAAGATTGAACCGTGTAGATTTCGGCGAAAGGTGGTTGAAAGTAGCGAACTTAGTGTGCAGGAAAGGCGCCATGGAAAACAGGGGGCGTTCTGCTCTAGATAGGCTAGGGAAGAAGGATCCTATATGAACAACACTTCCACTCCGCCCATTTTCCCTTCCTTCGTCACTTTCATATCATCTGTACAAATATCATACAAATTAATTTGTACATTTTTTATAGTAAATATATATGAACATACTTTTGGGGAGCGAGTTATAGTTCCGCAGAGTGTCATATTTTGGTGAATTGAAAGAATTCAAACGAAGAATGAATTCTGTGTTAGGGTCACATGAGAGACTAGCTAAGAGTGTTCCCCCACACACTTGCCAAAAGTGCCACATTCACAAGTGTAAATACAAACGTGAATAAATATTCCATGTGGTTCACTTTTCAATAGTTATTTTACCAAAGATAGTTTTTGCTATTAACCAGTTTGTCCACTCGCCATGCATTACCTGGCACGTCTGGACCTGTGTAATCAAATCTGATCTGGAGAGGTTTGACGGCCATACCAACAGGTTCCCCAGTGGGTACTTGAGAACTAACAACATTATCTTAGATTAGCTTTTGAGCCAATTTCTGAAGATTTTTATGAAGCCAGCTTTGGCGAGAAAATTAAATATTGATTAAATATTCAGCTGAAAAGGTGTAACCACGTTTGTTTGATATTAGTGTGTATAACCTGAATGGGTTGGGGTTGCCATTTGGGATTGAAAAATCCCAAATTTTTAGAAATTTGGGATTATTTTGAAGCTTTTGGGATTAGAAATTTGTTTGGGATTAAGGGGTGAATCTGTGATTATTTTAGGATTATCACAAAATTTTGAACCACCGATCTTTATTCGTAAATTTTACTCACAATTTTGTACAGAATATAGGTTAGTATTGCCAATTTAGATGTGTTTCATCCAGATCTAGATGTTTTTGGTTGTGTCTAGATGTCAGAAACTGCTGTTTAGACGCTTTTTAATTAACTGCAATCGAGTATATATATATATAATACCCAAGCTTCACTGAGCTAGTTTACAAAATATCTTGATATGGATAACTTTTATTTAATGTTAAGGTTTATTTTATTGTAATACAATACTTTGTTTATATCTCTATCAAGAAACTAACGTTTTTGACCTGATAATACACAATGTGGAAATAGCATATTTTATTGCTTAATTATTTTTTTTAGGATCAGATGAAAAATATAGAATTTGGAATCTGACTAATTTTTCTAAATGGATTAAAAACTAAAAAGCACTCAAAACGCATACCTGTGCCTACCCTATTGTCACTAAAAACTAAATGAAATTCATTTCACGATGTAGGGGACGGTAACGGTTAAAATTCTGTGTTATGAATTTGGGGATAGATGGCTACGATGCAGGCGACTTAACTACGAATGAATCGACCCCAAACATTATATTTGAGATCCTAGCACGATACTTGGTACCCCTGACAAGTTTGGTTATAATCAGCCAAATAATTTCCGAGTTATGAATTTTGGGACAAATAGCGACGATTTGGGCGAGGTAACTATGCATGGAACCGATCAGAAATTCACATACGTCTTCCATCACAATATTCCATTGAAATTCATTGAGAACTTTAACAGATATTGTGAGCCACCAAATTGGAGGTTGGGTTTACAGTGTATGTATCATGCAAAACTTGACCCTTGTTATACATATACAAAATGAGGGAAATCCTTGTTTTTCCATAGCCTATGGCATTCTCTGTCTCTACTCCTAGAAAAAAATTATAAATAAGAGCCAGTGACTATTCATAATATTTTGAGGATGATACAAATAAACACAGGAATATAAGTAAAATCATTGACAATTATTGTCAATCAAATACTGATTATTAACAAGTATGTTTTTCAAAGTTACCATTATTAGACAGGGTAAAAATCCCAACCATCTAAGCAACTGCCTATTCTAATTTTTAAAGCTGAAATTAGTTCTATAGGTCAGGAGGATCAATTTAATACCAGACAACAATTCTAAAAAGTCACATGATTGATGACGTCTAAAAATGCCAACCATCTAAGCAACTGCCTATCCTAATTTTTTAAAGCTGAAATTAGCTTTATAGGTCATGAGGATCAATTTAAGACCAGACAACAATTCTAAAAAGTCAAATCAAAAGGGCCTACATTTTCTTTAAAATGCTGATATCTTCGGACATATAGGTCACAATCAGATGCAAATTACATATCTAGATAAAGCAAAGCAAGACCAATCAAATGACAACATTTTGAGAAATTATCTGAAGTCACATGATTGATGACATCACTACCTACCAACGAGGCATGGCTTTGCGTGTCAGCTTCTTCATGGTTGCACTTCTGAAGCATGAAACTGCCTTTTTCATTACTGAATATCTCCAGCCATAACTATGTATGGATGATGCAGTAAGCTTATACCTTCCAATATTTCAAGGTACTTAACAATGAGTCATATGAGCTGTATCAAACTCTTTAACCATTCCCGGTAAGTTCTCTTTGGTCACATCGAAAGAAATCCGAATGAACTGTTAGAAATGCTGGATTGTGGGTCACTAATATAATATGGTGATGCTACAACAAATTCCCACATTAAAGTTATACAGATTTTGTCTCTAGCAAGTGCTTGGGGGAGCCTTATCACAAGAGAGCCTAGTTCTGGTATGAGCAAAGAGTTTGGAAAGCTAATTGAGTACATTCTAAGCTGTGTGATTAGGGTGGAGGTATCCCTTTGGTGGACTTGCATCCTGCCAAGGGGGTGGACATAAGAACTTGTAGGAATAAAGTCCTGGTCTCGACCAAGCTTGAAACTTGCAAGGATCACTTAGCTGAAGCATGCAACAGAAAGCAGGTCTTCATCACTGGGCTTCATACTCTATTGTGAATTGTCTCTTAAGAGACGGGATGCTTTTACATGATTGATGACATCTAGATAGAGTGAAGTAAGACCTATCAAATTTTGAGAAATTACCTCAAGTCACATGATTGATGATGTCACTATCTACCAACGAAGCATGGCTTTGCATGTCAGCTTCTTCATGGTTGCACTTATGAAGCATGAAACTGCCTTTTTTGTTACTGAATATCTCCAGCCGTAACTATGTATGGATGATGCATTAAGCTTATTCATTCCGATATTTCAAGGAACTTGGCAATGAGTCATATGATCTTTTCCTTGTTTTCTCTGCAATTCAGAAAATCTTGCCATTGCCTGCTTGCAACATATGCTGGTTGAATCCGTCAATCCTTACTTTTGCTCCTGATTCTCTTTCTTTTCTTGTGCCAGCCTTTATGCTGTCCCTTTCTTAGAGCAACGAGCAAAGACAGCAATTCTGGTGCGGTGTTGGAATGACAAGCTGTTATTTCTTCGACCTTGAACCGGACAAGGGCATCAAAGCATTCTAAATGGACTCTCATGCATCTATAGTAGTAACGTCCTTCAAAGGCCTGATCCGCTCACCCCGAGGCTATCAAACTTGGATCAATGCACCTATGCAACTATGCTGTTTGAATAGCAGTTTTTGTCTGATACATAGTTGGTGAAATCCACCCATCAGCAAGATTAGGTTTTGGTACAGATCTTTATTTTTCCAGAGGATATGAAACAGTTTTGCATAAACTACTTTATGAGAATTAATTTTATGAAAAATGTCCAGCAAAAAATCCAGGTATTCTTTAGATATTCTGATATTCTGAGTTACTGGAAAATACTCTTGAATGCATTTCTCAGTTGTACAGTGGGAGACCATCTTATTGAAAGATGTTCAGGAACCAAGTAAAAGTAATTCTTTGCTATTCAAATAAAAGGCAGAGAGTTGATGACAGACCATACTACATCTTTCTGAAACATGCATCAAGTTCTTCATGTGAATTCTCATTGTTGCTATAATTTGCCATAGGAGGAGGTCTAATATGTTTCCCAATATAGCATGGTGCTACCTCTGCTGGCTCACTGTCTACGCTATCACAGGTATCAAGTTGTCGTTCTGTTTGTTACCTGATTTGAGTAATAGACTCCTTCTCTTCTTTAGTTGGTAGTTGAAACAAAATCTTGATTGTATCGTGAGTGGTGCCTGCACCTGTCATTGTTTCTTCCCTTCCCTCGTTATTGTCTAGAGTACTATGCGTACAAACTCCATTGTGCATGTTTGACAAAAGCAGCTGCCTCGAAGAAACCATTCTTGACCATGCCATGTTTTACATTCTTATATCGTGATAAGAAATATGTGTGATTGCATTTGTGCAGCATATTTGCAACTTCCTTGCTGCTGATCATTCTATGAATGACAAGCCCCATAACTGCTTGCTTTGGACTAGGCTCTCTTGTGATAAGGCTCACCCAGGCGCTTGCTAGAGACAAAATCTTTATAACTTTAATGTGGGAATTTGTTGTAGCATCACCATATTAATTCTTCGCATCAAAATCATACATGGCATTGTGGAGACTCTGTGGTGGCCCACAGTCCAGCATTTCTAACAGTTCATTCGGATTTCTTTCCATGTGATCAAAGAGAACTTACCGAGAATGGTTGAAGAGTTTGGTACAGCTCATACGACTCATTGTCAAATACCTTGAAACATTGGAAGGAATAAGCTTACTGCATCATCTATACATAGTTATGGCTGGAGATATTCAGTAATAAAAAAAGCAGTTTCATACTTCATAAGTGCAACCATGAAGAAGCTGACACGCAAAGCCATGCCTCGTTGGTAGGTAGTGACCTCATCAATCATGTGACTAGCATATTTGTGTGTAAATATATGTATATACTTTTTATGTATTTTAAGCAAAAACAATTGGATTTTGTGGAATTAACTTTTATACTTGTTTATACTTGCTTATGAGGATTCTATCAAATGAATCTATTTTATCAATATACAATTTGGAAATTTCTTTTTGCTTGTTGGAAAACACATCATTTTTGAGTTTTATGAATCTTTCATAGAAATGTAAAAAACAAAACAGATTTCTATAAAAGATGTATAAAACTCAAAGTTGTTGTATTTTCTAATAAGACAATTCTTAGCTTAATATTTTTAAATGATCAACGTTTTTTTTTTAATTGTTATTGAAAGTTCTTAAGTGTGAAAATTATATTTCAGCTATAGATTGTTTCACTTAAAATAGCCTATGAAAAGATTTTGAAATTGATCAACAATTTGTTATTGAAATTATTTAAAAAGTAGTGACTACTTTTTAAATAATTTCAATAACAATCCATGGAACTAATACACTACTTTCATCATTCTTCTTTCACTTTTTTCATATGTAAAGCTAGATAATAGATAATATTCAGATAAAAGTGAAAGATTGCTGATGAAAGCAATGTATCTGTTCAAAGGAAATGGCTACTTTTTAAGAAATTTCAATACTTATGCAGAAATGAAACCTTACATAGTCAATCAATACCTATTAGCAAACTAAAGAATCAAACACAACCAGTGATACTATTGTTAAATGGCAGTTCTTGTTATATTAGTAAAGTATGCTAAATGCTAAACTACCCTCCTTGATCCATAACTACTGGGTACCAAGACTGAACTGAGAATTCAAACTGGATTTCATTTCTTGAGACAGAGAGAGACAGAGACAGAGATGGTCCAGAGGGTGTTTGTCTCTCACAACCGATATAATATGGTATTCTGAACTACCAGAGTGGCAATTAGTTGTTTATTAGGACCGTTAACTCTGAGATAACTGATTTCTTAAAAAACGTTATATATTTTCAGTAATTAGATGCCCAAGAACCTGTATAACAATTTTCATTCTAATCGGTTAAGCAGTTGACATACGGTTATTTACATATAAAATGTAAACAAACAATCGGATCAACCATAACTCAACATTATAGCCAAATTTCAGCAAAATCGGTCAAGATTTGAGAAATTTGTAAACAAAAATGTTTCTGCTTATAAAATGTATACAAACAATTGGATCGGCCCCCAGCCTAAATATAAAATTTCATTGAAATATATTAAGGAATAACAAAGTTATCCAATGAAAACCTGAGAAAAATGATACAATGACAAAGACAATAAAGACGATGATAAAGAATGAGAATGATATCCATATAATTTCTTTACTTGTAAAGGAGTGGAACTGTAACATAAAAAGTGGCTAATGATTTTTACTGAAAATGTTTTGAAATGTTGAGAGAAATATATAAGCTGAAAACTATTTCTAGTTCTGAAATAATCTCCTAAAACAAATTAGTAGTGAAAGTCAAGAATTCTAGATAAGGACTGTAAACTCAATATTAGATCATCAACATCAGTCAAAGTAAATAGTGCAACTCTCTAAAATACAATCAATATTTATAATATGGCAACAGAAATGTTTCTTTCCTAAACATTTACAAGACAATGCTAAACTCTTTGGAGAGACCTTGAGGGAACTGATATTTTAATTGCTACGCGAATAACATATTCACATTAAATTCCCAACTAACAAGTGGATACAAAACAGTCCAAATTTAGGAGTGCTGCTCTCCATTCTCACAAGATCTACTAACTGGTTTGACAGTAGAGAATCTTTTCTGTCTGTGATTTCTCAGCACAATCGACCAGAGTGAGTCAAATTTGTTGTTGTTACTTATCCCACAACTATTTTTATGGGCACATTGATAGTCTTTTCCCAAGTTTTCTTGTGAAACATGTTTTTATTTTGAATTCAATAGAATAGATTCTGAATTCCAACAAAACAATTGCTATATCAGACCACCTGGGACATTTATTTCATTTGTACTTATGCAAAATTATTGAAATTAAAAGCCAAGAGGAGAAAGACAAAAGAGAAGAGAGAAACAAAGAATTAACAAGAAGAACATTTATTGTGGGAAAGAAAAGATTTTATGTAGTAATGTCACATGAAGTATATCTTTCCCTAATTATAATGCTGCTTATTTTCTGATTGTGCCTGTCCTTATGTACTGTAGAAATGGGTGAGGAATAAGAAGTGGAGACTTAGCAGGCAAAACACATTAAATGTAATACTTTGATTTATTAAGATCCATTTTATGTTAAAATTAAATGAAAATTAATTTTACTAAACCTCTAGAGCAGTGGTTCCCAACTGGGGGGTGGGGGTGAGTAGTCCAAGTGGGGAATAAGGCTACTAGGTAAAAATAAAAGTCCAGTCTAGAGATAGGGTTTTCTGCACTTCTATCTATCAAGTTGAAAGCTTGAAATAAGCTCCAAGTTGAGAATGATTTAAGATGAGCTCTCTCACTAATAGACCCACAAATTGAAGAACTAGTAGCAAAAAAACAAGAACAGAGATCACATTGATGTGTATATCAGTTACGATAGCAAAATTCTTATTCTTGTGGTAATAAATTGGAATTTCAAATGATGTGTTTGAATTATTTTTGCTTGCTTTCTTTGAGCAACAAATACACAGCAGCAATTGTACAATTATAAAATTAAATTAATTCTTAGTATGAAGCTGTCTAATTACATATAAAATAAAGTTATTATTTGAAATTATTCTTTGTTGCAACTTAATAAATGGAAGGCAGGGAATACTAGTAATCTTATTGACAAAAGTGGGGAATGACTCGAAAATGTTGGGAACCACTGCTCTAGAGTATATATGTTGAATACTTGCATTTACTTAATAGGACTGAAATTCTATTTGAACATTTGACATTTTCAAATTTCTGATATACATTTTTAAGAATAGATTTCAAGTAAATACTCTATTATTGTTTGTAAGGTACGATACTAAAATATAGCAATTACAGGCAAATGAATGTTTAGGATTCTTGAAATATAAAGACGATGGACAAAATGGACAAAAAATGTTGGTAAGTATTTGATGATATTACATGATTTTAAAAGATTAGTATTAAGAAACAAAACAATCACAAAAATAATTTTCACAAAATAAACCAAAATATATTGAATAGACAAGAACACATTTTATTTCAGAGAAAATATTTATTTTTTTAGGTTGGCACTGGAAAAATGAGGAAAGAAAGAGCATATTGCTTTGCTCTTGTCAACAGAAATATCATAAAGTAGTTAAAAGATGATGTAATAAGGACTTAGATGAGCAAATATTTTAAATACAAACAGATCAAATAATATAAACTTATGACAAATTTCTTTTAATTCAGAATTTAATTTGTAGATTGGTGAAAATGACTGGAAAGTTTGTTAATTCATTAGATTATTTGTAAATAGATTTAAGCACAAAAATATTTACTTTTTATTTAGTTATAACCATTGGTTACAAATAAAAAGATTTGAATTCAAACTTTAAACACTGTTTAAATTATAGTATACATAATGTAAACATTTTGTTTTTAAATAAATCATTTAAATAACAAGAATATATTTAAACTTCTATTTTTCTTGAGACACTTCGTATTTCCAGCCCTATACAGTGCAAGATTTCAACTTTAACAAGAAAAGTTTATAAACAAAACAATGTGAGTTTAAGATACCAGATAGAGTGCATTTATCCACTAATGTTTTCTCAGAATGAAAAGGTATTTTCTCTTCAAAAGTTCTAGATAATAATTTAAGAAAAACAAATGTTTTTGCAATTTCTGCTTTTTCATGCTTGTTTTTGTAAAGTATCACTTGAAAATTGATTTTTTAAACCAGTATGGACTTAGATGCCAAGCTCATCTTCTTACGTTTTCTTGATACTTCTTCCTCTTGACTGTTACTTATTTCAAGATCTTCAAACTGAAATTATCAAGAAAAATCAAGATACAATTTTGTATCGTGCATATAAAAGATTATGTTTATCAAGTAATTTACATTTGTTTTATAAGCATATTACTGTGATCAGTTTTTTAATAAGAATTTTATTGTAAATGAATTTTGAGTACATCAGCAGTTCTCAATCATATCACAAAAGTATTGTTGATTTTGCTCATACATAATTGACGACTGGAAGGAAAAGTATTATTTTCTTTTTATTGTTTGAAGTTAGAAGATAGGGCTAGCAAACTTCCCTTACTCAGAACTAGACATTGAATTATTAAAATAATTGATTCATTTCCATGCTTCATTGTGAACAATATTAGTAGAAATATATTTGGCATTTAATTTCATTTACTATGAAAAAAACTCTAATTTGGAGAGAAGCACCAGTTGATATAAGGTATGGATGGACACATAGAAATTGGTCTAAAACTTTATCTTCATGTTATAAAATATTCCATACTGTATTAATTTTCTCTATGAAAAGTTGTACATTTTTAAATAGTACAGATTATAAAATATTTTACAAAAAATTATTTCCTAATGTTATTTAGAATTGGAGTTATGATGGTTGATATTTTGTTTGTGTCTGTCCTCAGACATGCAAAAAATTATCATCATCTAATTGTCAAGTTTGAATATGTGTGTAAGTATCTGTGTATATTACTATATAGTACCGAGCAGATTCATTACTGCTCTGATAACCTTTCATCATTAGCTAGAAGCTGTGAGAACAGTGTTTTAACTCAGATACAAATCATACTACTTCTATTGTATAACATAATGGTCTCATGCTGTCTAGTGAGAAGTGGATAATAACTATCAGAGCCTGGAGAAAAAAAAACTTCAAATATAACAATGCCTAAAACAAATGATATTCTATAGAGATTTCATGAAATTAAAAAGAGGCGGGCACCCCGCCCCGGGCCTGCACACATTAAAAAAACAACTTCAAAGCTAACAACACAAGAAAGCAAATAATATTTTATAGAGATTTCATAAAATTAAATAAAGGGGGGTGCACACACTTTAAAAAATTTCAAATGCCACTGACCACTGTACATCTTCCATTTTGCATGCATCCCCCGCCAACCTCTCTACACACACACACATGACCTAATGTTTGGCTGCTGGTTTATGCCTTCTGCTGCTGGTTTGGATGGATAATTTTCAGACATGGATGCATTTTCATCAAAAAACGCAAAAAATTATATAAAAATTAAATTTTTTTGTCAGAAGTCTTTGTGCCATTCTTTAAAATAATGATTGTAAAAAATTCTGATATAAAAATTGTTTGTAATGCTTAGGACCAACGATATTGGCTAGAAATGACCTCTGGTGACCTTGAATGACCTTTAGAGCTCACCAGAGGTCAGTGTCACCTATCTATATTAATCCTTGGGGACCAAGTTACACAAATGTGCAGCCTCTAGGATGCAGCTGTATGGAATCTATAAAACATAAAGAAACAAACAAACAAACAAAGAATAATCCAAATATCCAAATCAAGTGTTGATATATGGCTTCCACATAAGTTAAGCAAAAAAAAAAAGAAAAAGCTGTATGTTCCATTTATGAAACAGATTGATGGCAGATGATAGTGGAACAAAACGGCAATTATATAAATAAAGTTATTGTTTATTCCAAAATATCAAATTTTACATTTTATTCAAAATTTTTTTAAATCCTGTATTATATAAGTTGTTCAAATAGTAAACAAAATTTTTCTTTTGAATAAAGTATGTATCATACTTACTGATGTGGAAGCTGTTGGTATAATTGATCTTTTCCTGCTTCGGGATACTCTATTTGAATTTACTGGAGGAGAAATCTAAACAAAATCAACGGATTTTTAAGAGTCGTAGAAACGGGAAAAATGTATTAAATCATTTATCCTTTTGATTAGAAATACACAATATTTAATATTTCATCAGTTACTATTGATTGACCTAGAGCATTTATTATTATGAACAGATCAACCCCAAACAATTTTTAACAATGGTGAAAAAATAAATCTATATTCAACTTCAAGTTGATCTGGATCATCAGGTAATAATTTATGCAAGTACTGATATTGTCAATGTGTGGATTTAAGGAAGAG
>VCCN01000158.1:2036060-2073616 GCA_006491835.1 Architeuthis dux | reverse complement strand
ATAAAATAAGTAATATCTTAATTTATTTAATTTATACTAATAAATGAGTGAAAAATAAAAAATAAATCATGAAAAAATCTTTATTCATTCCAATTTTAAAAAATCAAACTAACATAGACGATATATCTCGCTTTCAAAGCTTTGACTTTTCTTGTGGTTATGTTTTCTAGGTAGCTCGGCATAACTGAACATTGTGACATTTCTTCCGTGACTTTCTTTCCAGTAACTTTAGTTCTGGCATTTGATAAATCTAAAAGTATAAATTAAAAATAAATTTACATCTAATGCAATTTATTCAAATTGTTGTTCATATATCATTTCCATCTGTAATCATGACAACAGACTGAAATATGAAATACAAGCTTTTTTGAAACCTGGAAATTGTAAGCTCTTAGTGTCATCTGCTAAAATTGTTATAAGAAAAGAAAAAGCAAAAATATTGCACTGCTCCAAGTACAATGTGAATGAGTAAAATAATTGCACAAAACGTGTGTGTGAGAGAGAAAGAGAGAGAGAGGCAAGGAGAAAAGAGAATGCATTTATAAAAACTTTTTTATTTTTTTACAGAGAGTAAGACAGAAATCCTCTAATGAGCACTGTTATAAAAGTAAACATTAAAAAATTTTAAAATAAACTCACTTTTTCACAAGGTGCATTTTGCTTTGTGATTTCAGAATTCTTCTTTTTAAAATATTGTGGAATGCCTACTGATTGCAACTTTTCAACATTGACAACTTGACTGCTATTTCTGAAAATCAAAAAATAATTTTAAGAATAATAGAAAGGGCTTTATAAAATGATTTGATACTAACTAAAAAGAAGGTAGTAAGTGAGATAAAGATATCAAATATATTTATATGTAACTTATTATATAACATTTGTGTGATTTAATTAAAGCATGCCTTATTTTTAAGAATTTTAACTGGGAAAGTAAAGATGTTATAATCACAAGAACTATTCAGCTAACATTCTTTTGGCTTTTTTATATACACTATGTTATTAATAAGTGGGAGATGTTCTAATACCTTCTCAATTTTCCTGATGGTGGTTTTATATAACCTTCGATTTTCAACCTGTTGTAAAATCCATGGGCAACAGTATTCTCCACTCCTAATTTCTTGGCTAAACCTTGAATAGTAAATTTGTTTTCTTCAAGGCAAACCAAAAGAACGCGGCGCCACAAACAAATTGACTAAAATAAAAATAGAAAGAAAAATAACACATTTCAGTTCAAACATTTTTTATCAACACTGAATCCACAAAGAGATATTGTGACATACAAGTAAAATTTTCTAAATTCATCACAAAAAAAAATTAAGAAATAATTGATTAACTAAAATTATATTGTTTCTTTGAACTACAAATCTGTTCAGTCCTCATGGTTAAATAACTCAGTCATTATGAAATAAATGTCAATTTCTTTTTTAAATCAGGAAATCCAAATTGTTTAATTCACAGATAATTTGAGTCAAGTTAAAATATATGGATATGCAAATGTATTTGTATAAAGGAAATATTTTGATGGAGTCATATACATACTTGCTGATCTGACAGGGTCAATTCCACCAAAGAAGGATCTGTGCATGGTTTACCAACCAACTGAAAAGTGAACCATAAAAATTATTAGAGGAGAGTAAATACAAATATAAATAATAAGTTTAAGAGGATTTATGAAAACAAAATTCTACATTAATAATGGGGAAATCTTTTGAATTTGAATTAATGTACAAAATAAAAGTCATAATAAATTTATAGAAATTAAAAGATGAAGATTTTAACCACTTTAAGAGAAATATTGATCAGGGAGCTCTGGAGAATAGAAAGATATGGGAAATGAGGTAATGTGAATTCTAAATTCTATAAAAATTCTAGTGTTATGGATTACATCTCACCAAATTCTTAAACCTAATAAGGCCAATTTGACTACTGTATATGCCAATGACTATACAATGGTTTACAATGGTATTTGGAGGGCTACCACTCACTGCAACTCATCCAAACCCCATAATTGTCCATATCCTTAGTCATAATACCAGTACATTAGATGCAGTGTAATATTTGCATAGTTTTAAAAAAAATTAAATATATATATACAGGCAAGCAAAATACAAGTAAAACAAAATTTTCTTTCCTCGCCTAATACAGACAACACCAGTAGCAACAGCAACTTGACTAGTGAGGACCGTCCGAATCTAAATCTAAACCTGAAACAAGGTCATTTTTTAAGTTGAAAGTAATTGTTTTTTTCCAAGAATAATTATGTAACTCAAGTTTTTTTTTATCTCTATACAAATATTTACTCCCATTGCAGATTTTTACAGTTTTCGTTCTTTTTCTGATATTAATTAATAAAATTAAATGTATTTATATATATTTTCACAATTTTATATTAGTGAATTTGTACGTGAATGCCTGTCTCAGTAGTTCTCAGAGTCTCAGGTCATGTTCCTCCCCTTGCAATCCTGTATCAATATATTTTGTTGAATAGGTAAACCCAGATACATAAAGCACCAACATGATGACCCTTATCTCAGTTGTTTTTAACACTACGCTATTATACACTGACACTTTTAAGACATACATGCTTTTAGAAACTGTTAACCAAAACCGTCAACATAGGTTTCTTCAGTTTTTAAGCTGGTCTGCCTGGTTGGCTATGTATGTATCACACATACAAGCCATACCAATGGCTGGAAATTTAAACATTTATTCCTTATTATGTCTAGAAAAAACGTTTTTTTGTTTTTTTAAATCCCCCCCATAGGTTTTTAGTGTGTGGGGGATGAATTTGCAATGTAAGTTTATGCTAAATCAGTCCCTTAGTTTGTGTTTTTTGAGAATTCAGACTTTTTTAATGATCAACAACAAAAGGTGAGAGAAGTAACTTATTCATTGAGTACCCCTTTTCCCAATTTTTAAATTGAACACCCCAACATGGCATGCTGCCAAAAGACATTGGACACGTGACGGTTTCTATTGAGTGACTAACCAGACCTGTTATTGAGTTTTTTTTAAGCAAGACAGTTAAATTTTGCTAATTATTTTTGATTAATTAAATTAATAAAAATAGGTTTTAAGAAAAATCAAGGGTAAAAGAAGATAACTTCAAAAATGTATTTATTGCAATATACAGTAAAATATAAGATATTGATAAAATTTTACCAAATTAATATTCCATAATTTAATTTGACTAACATTTTTAAATAAATGAAAATTCCATTTTTAATTAAAAAAATTATAACTGTTTTGCTATTAATTTAATATCTTATCTTAAGATGTTTACCTTTGAACATGATGCACAATAATGTGTAGAAGGTGCCTCATCTTCATCTAATAGAGAAAAACACACAGCATGTTGCCAGTAGTTGCAATTGGCACACAATATCATCAAACCATCATCCTGAAAAAAAGAAAGTAGAAAAATATATGAAAAGCTTAAATGCAAATTAGCACCTAAATGTAACATATTATCAAGAATGGAAAATTATTAATTATTCCTGAAACCATTATAAAAAATAGAACTACACATTAAATATTATCAACTATACAGAGACCTATGTGTAACTACAGCCCGGCTTGTATGTGAAGGAAAAGGTTTAATGTTTCTTACTGGTTTACATAAACGATCTTTATTACAACGTGTTAGTACAACATTCTTAGTACAATATTATGTTCAGTACAATGTTTTGGTACAACTTTACGTTCAGTACAACGTGAAAACTGCAAATACAATAATAAAGCTGCGAATTAGGCAAAATGCACAAATACATATGAACAGTTACCATCGTAAATCAACATACATAACGTTTGAACGTAGAAGACTGCAAATACAACAATAAGGCTGTGAATTAGGCAAAATATACAAATACATATAAACGGTTAACATCATAAATCCACATACATAACGTTTACGCTTGAACGCAGAAAACTGCAAATATAATAATAAGGCTGTGAATTAGGCAAAATACACGAATACATATAAACGGTAAAAACATTGTAAATAACATACGCAGCATTTGAACACACAATCACTCGATAGCTACAAAGGAATGAGTTCATGAAGTTTGTTTGGAGTGGCCATCTAATTCAAGAGTTTGAGATAAAGGTGAAAACTCTTTTCTATTACCGTAATTCACCTTTGCCAGTTTGTAGCTTGTCTTAGGGCTTTGTGCCATAATTCGGAGGAGGAGAAACCATGCGCTCTTGGAGGGTGATTTTGCAAGACTGCCATCATGGAGTCTCGGGAGCCTTAATATGGGCCAAGAAATGCGTGTGTGCACTAAACACGTGTTTTGGATTAACCCTGGAGTCATAAGGTCAAGTTATTCTGACCCTGGCTTCGGCGCAATCAAATCTGGGGTCACCTTTTATGGAGGAAAAATATCCATAAATTCACAAGGGGTGTCCCTGAAAACTTCTGGTCCTACTTAAATTCTCTTTAGTGGGGACAAGGCCGGGCGAAACAACTCTGCCTGTCACTTGAAGAGATAGTTTCTTTATCACAAAGTGCGTAAGATGGCACCTGGCCACTCCTCACCCCAACTCTTCATCCCTGGACACCTGGTTCTTTGTGAATTTACTTTTCTCAAATTATCTCTGTCTGGCGGCAACTACACTATGACAGTTGAGAGATGTATATCAACATTTTCTGATTTGTATATGGAACAACACGGTTGATAATTTAGTATTAAACATCACTAATTATAGTGGCAAATTACCACCTTGCTGCCTACATTTGTAGACTTATCTCACAATAGTATTGCAAAAATATTCTGAGAAAAAACATTACCATGACTATTATATAAGTAAAAAATTTACATCCATTCATATAAGTTGTAAATATTATAAACACCTATGTAGGTACAAAAATGCCCATTTTCTTTTCATGGATTAGTTAATGTCTTCTTTCACTAACTAGAATTGTTATTTGTTCTTCATCATGATGATAATGTTACATAACAGAATAAAGTGTGTATATGACAGTTTAGTATTTAAACTCACATAAAAGTCAATGCTCTATACATAGTATGAAATTTAGGTCTTGTGGATAGACTTGAAGTAATAAACATAAATGTTTTGGAGAAATTTTGTTGGAAATAAATAATTTTCAGGTTAATCAGCTTATCTATAAGCATGTGTATCAATGTGTCTGTGTGTGTGTATATTTGTATATGTTTATATGTGTATATACTGGTGTACTGAAATATACAGTTTGTATAAATTACAAACGACCAAAATAAAATAACCTCTGTTCATGTCCACAAACTTCCAATGTCTCACCAGGCAATATCATTGTCATTTTCAGTTGGAAATTAAAATTAGCTTATAATAAAATCACATAAACATCCCAATTAATTGCTATTGAAATACCTTCAAATAATGAATCCTCACAATTTATAGTTGACCAACATAAAATGTCCTTTGATTAGTTAATACAAAGATTATTTCTTTGATTAAAAATAATAACATTTATATAGGTAGGTACAGTATATAATGTTATAAAGATATTTTTTTAATCAGATATCATGATATAAATGAAAACTAATGAATATATTTACCTCATTGCAATCACATGGGCAACATGCAATATCTTTATCTTCAATATTTTTCTTTGAAGTTTTATCTAAAATAGTTTTGCTGGCTGTAAAAAAATATTTCATCAGAACCTGTTTTTAATATAATTTAATTTGCACAATTCATTCAATTTTAAAGTTTTCAAGGTATGTTCTAGTAGACTGCTTAAATTCTGAGTTGTTAATTCAGGTTCAGGCCTATATTTGCCAAATAAGTGAATCCCCACCTCAACAAAATAATAAAGCAGCACCTCTTCCATTAGACCAAGGGTTGGAAACCTCAGGCCAGCGGGCCAGATTTGGGCCGCAGAGGAATGTTGACAGTCCTGCAAACAAATATTGGTAATTGACCCAGGAACAATTTTCCCTTATTCTGAACGTTTCACACGATTACATTGATGAATTATGTTACACTGATGCCAAGTTCCATTTCATTCCAAATCAAAATGTCCCACCAATGACTGACCTAATTTAATGGGTGTGTCCAACAACTGACCTGAAGAGGCTGATAAAAAACTTCTAATAGATCATGTTACACTGGCACCAGGTCCCATTTTGTTTCAAATCAAAATGTTCAACCAACAAAAAACTGTGTCCTAATTTACTGGGTATGTAGAACAACTGACCATAAGAGGCTGATAAAAGAAACTTTGATAGATCATGTTACACTGACACCAGGTCCCATTTTGTTTCAAATCAAAATGTTCAACCAATGAGAGACTGACTTAATTTAACCTGTATGTCCAACAGCTGACCTTAATCTTAACCCAAATATTAACCAAAACCTTTTTATGACATATATCCGGCTCACCGTCCACTTATTAATACACATATTTACATATTAAACAAAAGTCAAAAGATAAAAACAAATCTACTTGTGCATCTTTATAATAAAGATAGTTTTTCTATGTGTGGCTGTGTATGTATGTTACCAAAACCCAACAGAAACAGCACATGGTAGGCAGAATTTCTTTTTAGTCCTGCATCTTCAGGATGCTCTAACTTGGATAATAAAATGAATCTGGGTGATTTTCAACCATTACATTATGTTTTAGTAGGTGGGTTCAATTTACAATGCAGAACTAGACCCTGATTTTGTGTTTAGTCATTATTATGTCAAAATGGAATATTCATTCTTCATGGGAGATTTCTATGACATCAACATTTCTGATGACACTTTCTTTTGTAATTTTTTGTTCTGATAACACTTTCTTTTGGAAATTAGGTTTTTTTTACCTGACCTCATATTTTGAAAACATTTTGTTTTGGAAGTTAATTTTTTTACCTGGCTCCATATTCTAATCACACTTTTTTGGAAGTTGTTTTTTCCCAAAATCAAATTCAACTTAGAACCCCCATAAAGGGTTGTCTCGGTTATAACCTCAGCAAAAATTTCAGCTTCCTATATTTAAAATTGACATCAATACATTATGTATTGAAATGGTTCTTCGGATGGTTGAACTCCTTCTTGTTATTTGTGTTATAAACACAACGTTTTGGACGATCCATTCTTCGGCCTTCTTCAGGTGTAAAATCCGAGTGTGATGGTTTAAACAGAAATTATGCTTAACGGGTGGTAGCCCTTATAGCGCATGGCCCTGGTGTTTCTGTGTCTTTGTTCTGTCGGGTTTGGATTTGTTGAGAAGTGGAAGCTACATCGGGTTGAAATCCGCGCTTGTCTGGCTAATGCATTTAGTTGACATTTTGATGTGAGCTGCCTCTTTGATTTTTCTCTGCTTCCAACAATGTTCTCCTTCAATAATCTGGACTTCCTCCCAAAGAGGAAGATGCTTGCCGTTCTCTCTCCAGATGTGGTTGGCCATAGCTGATTTATCTATCTCGCCCGATTATGTTCATCAAGTCTGACCTTGAGGGTGCGGCCCATTTCTTCAGTGTAGATGATACCACATTTACAAGGAATGACGTAAACACAGTTGTTCACTAGTTCACCACAAGAAGGAGTTCAACCATCTGAAGAACCATTTCAATATTAATGACCCTTCTCAAAACTATAGAAAAAGCCTATTATGTAGTTTTGCTTTTTTAAACATTTAGTTTCCTGAGGTTAGGGTTTGATTCCAGGAGTTCAAGTAAGTTATCTTACTGGTTTTATAATCCTCAAATACATGCATCAGAATAGAAGTAATACCTTTCTCCTTTAAGATTTATTAAAGATAAAATTTCTTTGTAAATACTGACATGTTGGTAAATCTGCTTCTTTGTCAGGAACTGCAACTTTATTTTCTAATTCAGTTTCATTCATATCAGCTTCACAGTTTGACTGAATGGCTTGATCCTAAAATGAAAAAAAAGAGATAGTATTCATCATTTTATGATGAATTCTGAATGTGTTTTTCTAGTAACTCTATTTTGTATAATTTTAAAATTGTCAATTACTGAATAAAATATTCTAATCATTGAAAGATTAAAATAAAAAATTCTTTTTTCAATATAATCTTTCCCAAATGTTTTTCATATTTTGACAATTTGTTAAAATACACATTTATAGAAATATAATTATTATTAATGAAAAAACACTCAAAACATTATCAGCAAACCTTTGGGCTCTTTGTTTCTTCCTTCTTATCCTTATCAGGATTTGTCTGATCACTTTCTTCAAATTGGCTTTTATCAGTTTTTATTCTCAATTTTATCCTGAAAAAGTATAAGTATAGTAAATTATTATTATCATTATTATCATCATCATTATCATTATTATCATCATCATTATCATTATTACAGCAGCAGCAGCAGCAGCAGCAGCAGCAACAACAACAACAACAACAACAATAATATTTTGAAATAAAACATATTTCAATTTTGTAATTATTGGGTAAAAGTACAAAGAATGGCAAACTAAGAAAAAATGTAGGCATGAATTAGCAAAATGTACTGGCAGCACATTTTCTGTAAGAATTATTGGACTATAAGAAATAATTTTGATTTTATGTAGTGGATTACAAAATAATTAGATTCGATGCAATGAAAATAAAAGTTACATTTATTTTCAGGCAGCTCAGTGATTGAGGGACTCATAAGTTAAAAAAATTACTATTTTATTCCCTAAATGTTTTTAAGATTATTGACTACAGCAAAAAAAAAATAAATAAAAATAAACAAAACATAATTTTAGCAGCATGATTACTAACAGTTAGCATAATGGTCAACCATATAAAATATTGCACTTAATTAAATAAACCTAAGGAATGTTTTAGTAAAAAACAAAAAAAATTACTTTTTTTTCATATGCTTGTATTTTTTATATTATTTTAGTAAAAATGACAAACTTTTAAATAACAGGTCTGCTTAGTCACTCAATAGAAACCAACGTCTTTTGGAAGTATGCCATGTTGGGGATGATCAATTAAAAAATGGAAAAAAGGGGTGATCAATGAATAAGTTACTTCTCTTGCCTTTTGTTTGATAACTAAAAAAACAAGCTTGAATGCAGCTTGACACAAATAAAAGGACCAATTGAGCATAAACTATTGAATCCCCCACTAAAAACCTATTCTGGGGGTAATTTTGAAAAAACAAAATAAAACATTTTATCTAAACATAAAAAGGAATAAATGTTTAAATTTTCATCCCTCTAGCTCCATTGATGCAGTCTGTACACACAACACATACATAGTCAGCCAGACAGACCCACTTAACTGAAGAAACCTATGTTGATAGTTTTGGTTGTCTGTTTCTAATAATGCACAGATTTTCAGGAGGAAAAATGTAAAGATAACATCTCCTGAAAGGTTATGTCCCTTGAATCGAAAAGCTTAATACTTAGCTACCAATACCTATATTAAAGAGTGCTGAATGAGATTTTTTGGAAAAATCTATTCTCTAGTTATTCTTCACTGCTTCATATGCATAACCAAATCTGTTCCTGTAAGTGCTTTAACAACTTGTCAAGTTAACATGTACTAGTGCAGTGCCAGTTCCAAAAGTGCATGTTTGAAACTAAAGATTTCTGGTTGAATTTAATTTTTTAAAAGACGTTGGTAGCGATCGATGCAAAATGTATTCTAAAGAGTGAAAGTCAAGGGAGATAATTTATAGAAACTCTGAAGAAAGATCTGTAATTTTGTATTTATTTTCATTAGATTTCTCAATAACTACTGACCCAAACAACTTCAAACTTGACAATGCACTGCTTTGTGTGCTGACTAATATATCTGGTGAATGTCAACTTCGTACAATGGCCAAATTGGTGTGCACATACGTACACACACACACACATATTTCTTCAATTGTAGTGAGAAGAGTTAACAGTAAAATAAAATTCATATTCCATCAAAACACATTGCCAATCATATATTTGAGCCTATAAGTAATAAGTATAAAATTGTGTTCACAACTCATTTCATCAGTTTACTCCCAAATGATGAGAGTAGATGATAAATAAATGTGAGCAATTATAAAATAAAAATGTATACTTACGTATGGAACGGCTAAAAGAATAAACAAAAATGTCCCATAAATTATTTAATAAAAAAAATCTTTGTTTTTTTTACAATCTAATAAAGTTTGTTACACTCTAATAAAAAATTGTTTCTTGTTTGAAATTATTATGCATATTCAGACATATTGGTGAGACTAAGAGCAAAACCTAATATTTATAATATACTCATGGCTTCAAGTCATGCCAGTAGTTACTTAACTTAGTTTTCAGATATATTTCGAATACTCATTTAGAAAAGCGATAGTAAAATTGTTGAAATTACATTCCCTTTCCTTTATGAAAACCAAAGTTTTGAACTTGTTAAATCAGTATGAATAAATACATTAACGTTTTTAAAAAATTAGTTTTTGACTTTAAGGTCAATGAATCTAAAAGCATAGAAAAACATTCATATAAAAAAAAAAGATTTTTGTACAGAATTTATGCCAGAACTAAAGATCGCATAGTGTTTTCTGTCACATGCATTTGAAGTCAAAATGTATTATGGCAAAAATTATGTAAATTGTTTTACAAGAAAATAATTGCTTTAGTTGATTTTTAAAAACTTTTGTTTTTGAAATTTCAGAAGAATTGTAATAAGAACATCTCAATTACTTACATGATTCCTTTCCAAGAACATTTTAATTTTGAATGGAAAGCAAAATGGCATCATTAGGAGAAATAGATAGAAAAATATGGAAAAGCCTTTTTATAGTTAGTTTAGCAGTTGTAAAGTGAAGTAGAAACCAATGAAGTTATTTCTCATAATAAACAGTGATTTTCTTAAATATACTTCTAAATTTCTACAACCGAAATTAAATATTTTGCTCTCTTAGCAGATCTGTTACATAATATTCTGAGTTCAGTTTTTAAATTATATAATGAAAACTTTTGCTAATATTTTGATATTTAAGTTTGTTTATATTTGAACTGAAAATGACAAGGAAGTCAGAAGCGTACCTAATGATTTTTATTGAGGGGTGCAGGCTTTGCCAACAAAGTGGGCGTGCAGGCTTTTAATTTGCTGACAAGATTATAAATAATATGTGAACCATAACAATATGAAATGTAAGATTATAATTTATTTACTTAATTATTTATTTACAAGATTATATTTTAATTTATTCAATTGAAGATATAATGATGTGTAACCGTCAAAATGCATTTTTCTGGCTCTTTTTTCATCTCCTCATGCCACAACAGTTCATTACAGCTTATAAATAAATAATTAAATAAATAAATTATAATCTTACATTTCATATTGTTATGGTTCACATATTTTTTTTATTCATTTTATTAAAATTCTAAAAATACTTCTTTTAACAAAGAAATTAAGTATGAAAGAAAGAAATATTAGCTTCTTTTCAAAAGAATACAGTGATTACTCAAAATTACTCCTCATGAAACAATCCAATGCCTGATTTTTATTTAAAGCAAATGATAGGGATTTTAAGAAATTTAATAAGATAAGCAACTACGTTCAAAAATCGGTCTTTTGTATCTTAGCATTTTGAGATATTCATGTTTGAAAAATTCAAAATTAATTAGTATAAAGCAAAAAAGAAATCAAATACTTACAGTTGGTACATTCCCCACTTTTATGTTTATTGGTTCTTCTTCAAAGTTAAAACTCTCAGAGTCAGCAGCTTTGAAACCTGGAGGTTCATAATCAGGTGGTGTAACTAAAAGCATAAGAGTAGTGTGTTTATTTAATGTGACAAAAATATTAATATACAAGTTCTATTATGGATTTCAGTTCAGAGTTTTGTGTATGTGCAGGTTTAGGTCTTTAACCAGGGATTGTTGGTGTTTTTATGTGTGTACTTGCGTGTGTTTTCTTAGAATCTAATGTGTTATAGTGAGTTTTAATGGTTGCTATCATATGGGCTAGAGTTAGGTATTATTTGGATTGTTTAAGTTAATATTTAATATATATATTGCTGTTTTTAGATAGAAAGCTGATTGATATATCCTACACTGAAAGATTAAAACAACTTAACCCTTGACTACAGAAGAAAATGTGCTGACCTACTAGAGGTCTATAGAATCCGGAACAACATACATAGAGTGGATACTGACGTTCATTGCTCAAAATGCCCTGATAAGAAAATGCTGACTTCATCTATGTGCAGTAAAACCAGAGGACACAGCCATAAACTACAAATTCAGACCTCCACTGGTGTTAGAAAATATTTCCTCTCTGCAAGAGTGGCAAACGTATGGAACAGCCTAAGTCAAAAGACAGTCACATCCGAGGATATCAATATTTAAAAAAATAATCTTTGTTCTGATATGACCAAATTTAACTACCATTTTTCTTATTAGTTTAAACCCAGACAAAATACACTGTAGCTGACTTAATGACGCAATTAACTGCTGTCTAAAAAAAACTATTTCAAGTATATTCAAGTATTGATTTTTTGTGGGATAATCTCAAAAATGCATTCAACTATGAGGGGAAGGTAAACAACTGCTCTTTCCTCTCCTTACTTGCCCCATCAACTTACTTGCTATCTGAGCCAAACAAGGGCTAATGTTTCTTGCTTCATCTATTTCTATTTTTTTTATAGAATCAAAAGTACGAATTATCATTATTTTTAAATTATTGTTAATTATTGTGGAAGTAATAAAAAGCTACATATAGCTTATATATTATTTAAGAAAACTTCAAGTCTAATAAGTGTATAATGTCTATTATCAAACATAATATATTACAGGTTGATAAAAAATTATGTTTAATTAAGAAGATATTTGTAATTTTTATTTAAATGAGTATATTTTATATACTTTTATCATGGTAATAGAGTTTGACAGTAAGCCACACATCATCAGGCAATGGTTTTAATGTTTGATTAAGAACAATTATAGTTCTTAAAAGTTGGATGGTTGCTTTCCTAGTTTCAGTGGCTGTCTCTGCTCCAGTAATTTTATTTCCATTCCTGGAAAGCAAGGTAATACATATGGCATTAGTGGGACTATAAAAAA
The DNA here is from genome assembly GCA_006491835.1 of Architeuthis dux. Lineage (NCBI taxonomy): Eukaryota > Metazoa > Mollusca > Cephalopoda > Oegopsida > Architeuthidae > Architeuthis > Architeuthis dux. The sequence continues at coordinate 2,060,620 of VCCN01000158.1, read as the reverse complement.
TGATGTCATATATAAAGAAAAAAATATGCACGAAAATAACTTATAGAAAAGATTATGAAAATAAAGAAATTATGAGTGTATATATATTATTTTTCATTTTGTTAAGTTCTGCTCAATTTGTATCTCAAGAAATTATTCATAACATAGTAGCTTATCAAATATTTTTTACTATAATGAATTTTTATGTAGAATTTCAATTTCAGTTGGTATATTTGCAAATAATAATAATAGCAATAGGATACTAAAGCAATTTAAAAAACACAATAAAAACAAACCAAAGAGCAGATTAAGATAATAAATCGTACATACGAAATGGAAGAAAACTCTTGTTATATTTATAATAAACTTGCCAGGTCATTTTTATGGAAATTATGAAAGAAAATAAAGGAGAAAGATCTGAAGTATACAGGAACTAACATTAGTCATTTTCTCTTCCACGCTAGCTGATCAACATATTCGATTAAACATAATCAATAACTACTCATTTCAAATATGAACAGAATTGTTCACTATTTAAAAAACTTTAAAACAATTTTTTTTAAATTATCTATAAAATTATCATGGATATTATATTGAATATATGTTACCTGTATATATCAATACCATTCTGCATGTATGAAAACTTGAATGTATATGACTCAATGATACTCTAAAAATAAAAAATAAATAATCAATTTTAGATTTCATTAATATTTTGTTCACACACACACACATGTGCATGGATGCATGCATGTAACTGTATACGAATGCCTTCAGTCAAATAGTTTATGAAAAGAAAAGAAACACATTTCCAATGTTTAAACATGGTAGAGATCTTTCCTGGCACCATTCAAATAAGGTAGATTCATATATGAGTTAAAGGAGTACTTACATTCAAATCATCAGGGTTGGTATAAATCTGAAATAAATAATTTTATTTTCTGGATAAATTTCCTTTTATTATTTATAAATAAATAAATTAACAGTTATATTAAGAAAGAAATGACTTAAATATATATCTTATTCAAATAATAACTGCATAAAAATTAATTGAAACATTCTTAATCTTGTGATTAATTTTCTTGTATTTTTTTCACAATATATCTTGTGAAAAGTAGAGATAGAAAAAGATCATAGGGCTTATTTTAATTTATTAGCTAAGGTGAGCTCACACACAGAGACCAACAGACAGACAACCAAATTTATTGAACTATCACCTAACATTTCAAGCCAGTTTTGGACCACTCCCAGTTTAGATAAGTGTCAAACAATTGTTTTGTGCCCATTGTTTTTTATACTTGTATTTGTTGAGAAAACATATTTTATCTACATAAATTTTATTATTAGCGATTTTACTAACCATAGCACCAAATTAACAATCTTATATATAAAAAAAAGGGTTATAATGAATTGGGGTCAACCTTTCAAGATCATTATTTATCAATATTAAATTTTAAAAAACATGCAACAAAATACTTTGCTGATTCAGCAATATTGAAGAAAGGAATGTTTTCAATACTCACACCAATAATAAGCCGTTCTAGCTGTAAACAAAAAGCATCAATAATCAATTTACAGTTTTGGAAGTGAACTGTGTATTATTCAACCTAATTACATTAGTTATTATGGAAAGTAAAATTTTATAAGCAATCAATAGCAAATGATTAAAAGCAAATCTTATGAAATCTTTCTACTTCAAAGAAAAGTATTGTTTTCAAAAGCTTTACAAAAAGATCACACAAAGATTGCATTCTTTTCTTATTGAACTTTAACCATGAATATTGTCAGTAAACTGAAGAAACAATCAAAAAAGAAGAATACACTGAAAATTTGAAATTATTTGTGAAACTATTTATTAGTAAGAATAGAGAACAGATCTGGTTAGTTACTCAATAGGAATCGTTACGTGACCAACATCTTTTGGCAGCATGCCGTGTTGGGGGTGATCAATTATAAAATTGGAAAAAGGAGTGATCAATGAATAAGTTATGTTTCTCACCTTTTGTTGGGCAGTGATCACTAAAAAAGTCTGAATTTTCAAAAAACAAGCATGAATGCTGCCAGACACAAACTAAGGGACCAATAGCAAAAACTTACACTGCCAATTGAACTCCCCACTAAAAACCTATTATGGGGAGAATTTTAAAAAAAAGTTTTTTCTAGACATAATAAGGAGTTTCAATTTTCATCCCTCTAGCACCATTGGGGCGGGCTGTATACACAGCACATAGATACATAGATAGATAACCAGCCAGCCAGCCAGCCAGCCAGCCAGCCAGCCAGACTAACTTGAAAACTCAAGAAACCTATGTTGACAGTTTTGGTGACAGTTTTGGTTGATGGTTTCTAATATTTCAAGATTTTTATTTTATCTTTTAAAAAGTTGATTTCATTTTACTTTTAGTGACTTACATATTTTTTGTCAAGAGCATCAAAACAAGCCTTCATCCACTTTATAACTTGACATGCTCCTGGGCAAGAACTATCATCCCGCAGAATTTTCAAATTTAGTTCTAAAAAATAAAAAATATATATATCAGAGAGAGAATAATATAAATTCTTACAGTAATAATACCAAATATGTCTGTTAAAATTAATAAGATTTAACAAGAGTATTCAAAAATTAAAATTTCAAACTTATAAATAGATAAGTGTTACTTTATTGTATGAATTCTTATTTATAAAACATATTTTTATATACAATGCACAAGTTTAATTTATATAAATTCTTTTTTTGAAGACAATATGCTTGATATAGATTGGTTTATTCTGAGTGATATCTCTAACTGAATTACTTTATAGAACTAACAAATTCCATAATAATTTCCAAATTACATACTTAAGAAACTTTTACTTCATAGATGGGTAGAATAATTTCAATATTTGAAATAGTTAAAGCACTGTAAAAAAACAGTAAGAGGTAAGGAAATGCTAATAATTCTTAACATTAACATATGGTAGAGATTTCAAATAGACACGTACCATGAAGATAATGAGAAAATATGCAGACTAACGGCCATGATATTACAAAAGTTTAAAAAAATAATGGAATGTTAGTTAAATGGACCCTGGAATGTTTATCTATTTTAGAAGTGAAATGGTAAAAATGATCACCTTCAAGACTTCTGTCACCAAATGCTTGTTCTGGAAACATAGCTCTCAGATAAGTGATGTTGGATACAGCTACAGCCAAGAGTTTTTTAACAAATAAAGAGGATTGTTGTTCTGTTATCTGTTCATTTGGGAACATAGAAGACCACTAAAAAGATTCATAAATGATAAATATATATGGTTAATAAAGTATGCTTCAAACATAGGACTGCCATATTTAACAGAAATCCAATACATCTAATGCAGATCAATTAAATACTGACTTGAAATTTAACCAAAGAAAAATCAGCATTTCAAGTAAAATTATAATCCCATTTGGGAACTGACGTTTTGGCGTTAGGAAAAAGAATGTTGATTGATTCATCATTCAAAGGTAAAACTTTAAAAAGTCTTAAAACTGTAAATTTAACTTTATTGAAAAAATGTTTGTGCTGTAAATACCACTTTGGTACACATACAATAGTGGGGTCCAAAGATTTAATACAAAAAGTTATTCCCCTTGAATACACGGACGTGGACAAAAATAATCCCTTACTTAAAAATTGTTTTCGATCGTGCAAGACAAAGTTAGAAAACAAAAAAAAGAGAAAGATGAAAGTGTGTATCAAGTAAAAAAAATTCATATAGCGCATCGCAAATAAATTTCCTTTTATTTAAGACTATTTCAAAGACAAAACTAAGTAAATTTGTGGAGTAAGCAACATTTTAAAACAAAAATCATAACTGACAAAAATGTTCACACCCGTACGCACTCAATGACACATAAATAAAAAGAAATAAGAGAATTCATAAAAGAAAAACAGAAGTAAATACATAAATTATATATATATTTTGCCTTTAAAAACTAAAATGAGGCCAACAGTCGACCAGCAGTCGAAATATCTGTGGCCGAAATGTACTACAACCACCTAGACTCCTGACCACTTTTTAGGAACCAAGGGAGTTATGTCATATTTAACTGCTGTTAGAAAATGTCAGTATATATGAGACATAAAACATTTATTTTAAGGAGGATACATACATAATGAAAATAAAGTGAATAATACTATTTAGAATGAACTGAAAATATCAGCTAATTATTTGTGAGTGCAAAAAAGGAATGCGTTCAAATACACATAAATTAGTAAGAAGACATTTTGATTTAGGTTTTATGAAAAATTTTAAAACAACTTACAGTACAGGTTTTTTCCTGCCTAACTGCTGTTGCTGTTGACATTTTGTTCTGTTAAAAAAATTAAAAAGGAAAATGAATACATTTAGATTTTTTTGACTAAACCCTATCATTTACAAACCAACTCATCATTTTCCCCTTTGTTTTTAACAATGTCAATCATAGCAAATAAAATTTTTTAAATATCTCACGACTTTCTTTTCAACCAGTTAATATCATAGATGTGTGATATGATGTCCATCTAATTAAGGAGCAAGCAATACAAATAATCTAGAAACCCTTGAATACAGAAGAAAACATGCTGACCTTCTAGAGGTCTATAGAATCCGGAACAACATACATAGAGTGGATACTGATGTTCATTGCTCAAAATGCCCTGATAAGAAAATGCTGACTTCATCTATGTGCAGTAAAACCAGAGGACACAGCCATAAACTACAAATTCAGACCTCCAGACTGGTGTTAGGAAAGATTTCCTCTCTGCAAGAGTGGCAAACGTATGGAACAGCCTAAGTCAAAAGACAGTCACATCCGAGAATATCAATATTTAAAAAAATAATCTTTGTTCTGATATGACCAAATTTAACTGCCATTTTTCTTATTAGTTTAAACCCAGCCCAATTACACTGCAACTGGCTTAATGACGCAATTAACTGCTGTCAAAAAAAGCCTATTTCAAGTATATTCAAGTATAGATATTTTTAATTCTTGAAAACTGCAGATTTTATGACAACTTCAAATTTATCCAGTTTGCTGAAGAACCAACATTTTACCAGGTTTAATATCTGTTAATTTATATAGTAGTAGTAGAAGAAGAAGAAGAAGTTGAGAAAGGGTTAAAGTATTCCATCCATATTCTTATGAGTCTAGTATAGTCATCTTCCAATATTATGTAGTAGAATTTAATAGTATTTGTTTCATTTTAGGTTCGGCAAACAGCTGTCCATGAAAACAATATTTTGTTTAACAAATATAATTTTATAAATATACTGGCCGTAACTACTAAAATTAGTTTTTTGAGCACTTGTTTCAATATGGTGTTAAAATCAACACACAATTTGCTTATGGATTCATTTTGTTTACAAACTCATGTGCAGTTTCTATTATTTTTCTATAGTTGTTCCTTGCCTATTATTTTGATTTCATTCTAAAGGGATCAAAATCCTGATGGGATGTTATATATGGAACTTCTGATCAAATTTTTCTCCTATGGGGACCAACCTTTGTGAAGAAGTTGCATTGTATGGTTTTGCTATGAAAAACTACTCTGATATTATTTTAGTAATCTTTCTTGTATAGGTAGGGATACTTATTTGTTTTTTAAGATAGTATATAGTATTTTTATGAATTGGGTCAGGATTCTGTGAACATACCAATATATCGGATCTTTTTCATAAATGATTCAATAAAATAGAGTATAGTGTTATAAGTTGACAAATTTTTAAATTCAGTAAATAAATGCAGATAATCTTTTTCTTTTTCGCCCCTGCTTCTCTTTCTTAATTGCAGTTAATGTTCTTTATGTACTGTTAAAGACTGTCAATTTAAAAAGGGAGTTGTTAGTTTTTATCTATAGAAATTGTTCTTGTGAAGTGGGCAAATGTATTCAGTCAACACTTACTTAAATCTATTATACTGGAAGGTGAACAAGAAAAGTAATTTATCCGTGAGCACAACCTACATTATTTTAAACTAAAATTAATCCACTTCCCCCATTTGTATTTAGTTAAAATTGGTATTATATAAAAGTAGAATGAATCCAATAATGACTACTATACAACAGCACAAATATACATTGTTAGTCAAAGGAATAGAAGTTTCTTTTTTAATTTTCTGTTGTGTGATGGAAGGTGACATAAGTCAAATTATGAGGTTGTTGGAAAATGTGGACTTTATTTTAAAACAGTTTATTTTATTGAATATTTATGCAAGTGAAATATTATAAAAATAATATTAATAAGTTGAAGCAAGTAGAATTTTTATATGAAAATCTCACTCTAGCATTTTGAATTTCTTTAATTCTTGAAATATTTTAAGAGGGATCTTTAAAAATACCTTGAAATGTTTACAGAAGAAAGCATTTAATTGAGAAAAATTTTGAAACAAATCTGTTGAATTTATGATTAAAATTAAAGTGCTATTAACAACTGGATGCTACTTATACAATAGTCCACTTCTAAAAAAATAGAAATACAATTTACAATAGAAAGTAATTTTTTGTGCTTTCAATCCATAACACCTTCCTTTCCTCGAGAAATTTGTCAGTTTGGAGAAAAAATTATTTTTTTAAGGTTATGATTGGGGTTCTATCTACAATGTAATGTAACTAATGCTAAAACGGATCCTTACTTTCCGTCCAACGTACGGAAATACGTCTTTGAAGTGAACACATGAATTATCTCCCCCTTGTTATGAATTTCTTTTATGAATTCCCTTATTTCTTTTTACTTTTTAAACATCGTTTTAAAAAATATATATTCTTGGTAATTGTTTGGAATAAGTTCACCGAAACATAATTTCGATATTTTGCAAGGGAGATAACCAGTGTGGCCAACTCAAAAAATATTTTCGCGCTAGTCAAAAACCGCTAAAAAAGCGCTAACTGTTTTAAAATTGCAAAAAACCACCAAAACGACGCTAGAAATGGTCAAAAATAGCCAGAAAAAGGTCAAAATGTTTTAGGCAAAAACACGCTAATTTAGCGCTTTGTGCACTACCAAAACAAGAAACGCGCTAAATTGGCAACACTGGAGATAACTTCTCAGCGGACACAGCTACTGTTGCTGTTAAACTATTACGGAACCAATGAAAGCAGAAAACTCTGAACATTTGAAACAGTATTTTATTAAATTTAACTACAAAAGATATAAGTTAGGGTTAGTGTTTGGGTTAGTGTTGGGTTTGCAATTTTTGGGATAAAAAGATCCAGCTACAATAAAATGCGTTGTGGTGAAAAAAGATTTGATTAAAACAGACGACAATTTCTTCCAATTAAAATCAAATAATTAAAACGTTTATCTCACTTGTATCATGCACATCGTCTATCCTGGTTATCTCCCTTGCAAAATATCGCCAATAATTTTGGTTAACCTTTTCCAAAAAATTACCACATTCTTCTTGCTTTTTTGAACGACGTTTAAAAAACAAAAAAATCGCAATATGACATTTTAAAAATAAAAATGTTGCAAGTATTTTTTGTGCTTTCATTATATGGAGAGTACATTCACACCCCTGGGCGGACCCGCGCACACTCTCAGGCAGCCCCCTCCCTAAAACCATAATGAAAGGACAACACATTTTATTTTTAAAACGTCATAATTCATGTGCTTACTTTGAAGCTGTAAGTGTTTTACTTTGAATAAGTGTCCAGATTAGCATTAAACTTTAAATTTTCACTTTGTAAATAGACCCCCCTCAACTCCACACCAAAACCTTAAAAGATTATTTTTTTCTCAAAACTGGCAAATTTCCTGAGGAAAAGAATCTCTTAGAAAGCACAAAAAATTACTTGCAAAAAAATGATGTTCCTATTTTTTTAGAAGTGGACTATTATTCAAGTATTGTCGAAAACTGTTGAATAAACGTTTATTTGTGTCTTCTCTTTCAAATTTTATATCCCCTAATTCAAATATTTTCATTTATATTACAGTACACGATTTCTCTTTGTTACTATAGTTATTTAGAAAGATTAATACTTATTTGATAAAAAAACAAATTAAATAAGCAAGTTTATGTTTACACTCATTTCTTTTTCTATTTTAACAATATTTTTTATCTAATTAGATTGAACTTTAACTTTCATGTAAGTTTTTGCCAGGTCTAACTTTTGTAGCCTCCTTTTATCAAGCTACACTCATAATAAAACTAATATATTTTGATTAAAGAGTTTAATAACCGGTCTGAGTCTCTTAATAGAAACCGTCATGTTACCAACATTTATTGGCCGCATGTTGGGGGTGATCAATGAATAAGTTACTTCTCTCACCTTTTATTGGATCACTAAAAAGTCCAAATTTTCAAAAAACAAGCGGGTGCAAACTAGGGATCAATTTAGCATAAACATACATTGTAAATTCACACCCCACTAAAAACCTGGGGGGGGGGTAAAAACCCAAAAACCGTTTTTTCTAGACATAAGGAGTAAATGTTGAAATTTTCAGCCCTTTAGCTCCATTGGTGAGGCATGTACGCGCAATATATACATACATAGCCAGCCAGACCGACTTGAAAACTGAAGAAAGTTTTGGTGATAGTTTTGGCTGACGGTTTCTAATTCTCCACTTAAATAAGTCTAAATGAATTATTTCCCCAGAAAAGTTTGCATCGACTAAAAAAACCTGGGGCAAAAAGAGAGTACAAAGAAAAGATTCAAAATCCTTTATCCTCATCCAGCAATACACAAATTAACAACAGGAAATTATTCAAATAAAAAGAAATATTAATTAAAAAATTTTCTCATAAAAAATCAATGATTCAGAAATAAATGAAGGAAAAAAAAATTATTGTATAGATTATAGATAGAAATAATAATTTTCATTTAACCATTCAACATTAATAATTGATAGGAGAAAATTATCCAACTAAAGTAAATATTGTTTTTCAGACATTTTTCAATTGTTAATGATGAAAGTATAAGAATAAAACTCAATCCATTAACAAAAATCAACCTTACTTTCTTTTGCTTGTTAAACTAAACTGAAATATCTGAAAGTATTTTTTCATTAAAGCAAAACATATTTGTGTTTTGATTTTTGGTAAACAAACAATTAAGTTTTTACCTTTTTATCTTCTTCTGTTAAATAATTCCAATCACGCTTTTCACCTTCAGGAAAATCGGCCTTTCCTTTCTTGAAAATCATGGACTGATTATAACGGAAAATGCAAGAGGGAATCAAATGTCGTCTGCTTTTTAAAAACTCATTAAAGCAGCCGATAAAATGGACATCACGGCGAAAGTCACGTGACTGACCAAAAAAATAATTTTGTCTTTTTCAATGTTCATCTAATCTTTATTTATTTTTAATGGATTTTGATTGTACTTTTAATGTTTAAGTTTTCTGGAATGATTCCTTTAAATTTAATTCATTTTCTTATTATTTTATTTCTTTTCTTCTTGGTTCTCTCTCGCTTACATTTCAATTATTTTATTCATTTGGTGACTTTAAGCAGAAAAATAAATAAGTAAGGTACATTAAAAGAGCAGACAGAAGAATGGGTAAGGTGAAATGTGTCGGATCGGGAATAATGAGGATAGGATGATATAATGAAAGAAAAATTTAACTTAAATTTCCAAGGGAAAAAAAATACCACAATTAATCCAATATTTTCTCTTTGTGTTCCTTTTCTTCCGTTGCTTTCATATTAAAAAAATCCTGCATTTTAGTCTTGTTTTTGTAAGCAGGTGAAAACTGACACATACATACACTTGAAAATGAAACTTCTTAAAGTCTTAACAAAACATCTCTCAAAGCAAAGCAAAGTGTTACAACTCAAACCATTTTGCACATTTGTGAGATTAAATAGCTTCTTCTCCTTTGTGCTTTTTATTTCACTACGGAAATATTTGAATTCCTATTTCATTTTTATTTTTATACATATTTTTTCATCCACTTCAATACATTATTGACAATAAGACCGCATCTCTAAAATGAACGTTTCCACCAATGTGGTTTAATCAAGGCATCGCCTTGGGTTTAATTCATTCAGTGACAGATTTTAAAAAATAAAATAAAATGACTGGTCGAAGACCTTGATTAAAACGGGCTATTTTTAATATTCCATTCTTTTAGTCTCTTAGTATGAATTAATTTAAAAGACAATATCCTATCCCGACTTCTGAAATAATTCATGTCCTAGAAGTAAACTTTTATTTTTCTAGTAAATCGTTTTCATTTCAAATACATTCTTTACTTACTCATTGATATACTGGCAGGCAGTGGCACAATGTAGGGAAGAGGATGGTATCGATTGTAAATTGTAAAATTTCACACCCTCGTTCACTCGATGTTAAAAACGGCGCACAAATAAAAAGAAATAAGAGAATTAATGAAAGAAAAACAGAAGTAAATGTAAATACATAAATTATATTGTTATTGCTTTTAATTGTTTTTACTCGTTCGCCGTTTTTAACATCGAGTGAGCGAGGGTGTGACACTTTACAATTAGGACCACATTCCCTTTGTGCCGATATACTAATTTTTACAAGCTGTGTTCTTCAATCGGTTACTTTAATGTTGTTTTTGTACCTAATTGCTTCTTCTTGTCCACTCGAACTAGAACTATTGTTAAACTCCAGTACAAAGTCTGGAGTTGACTTTTTCCTACCGTAACAAGAATAATAAGAACAATCCTCACCAAAGTTTGTGGTGTAAACCGATATGTAAAATTCCCATTCCCATACCGTGATTTGAATTCTCGACCAACAGATTGCCAGGTGGCTGTCTTACTGACTGAGCTAAATTGACAAGTCTAGTCTTAGATATTAACGAAACTTTATCATATACGCCCGGGCTTATTTCATTCTAATAAATAAATACATTTATACAAAAAATATATGTTTTTATAATTTTGTATTTATTATATATACAATACAAAAGTTACAGTAAATCATCATCTACAGTCGGAATAGAAGTGAAGTGGGAGTGGAGTTTGACCCTACAGCAGCCAGTCCTGTTTATTTTACATGGCATTTTACTAAATGATGAACCAGTGATTTATTATTTATTATTAAGATTTATTTATTTAATTTTGGAAAGTTGTTCAGGTTTTTGTCTTAAGAATTGAAACTCCACTGAAAAGACCAATTTGGCGAGAAATCATTTTTGACACGAGCAACAACAATATTCTTTCTTTCTACAAGTTACAACGGAAATGCAATAATTTCGCTCAGATTTATTCACATCCGAAGTTTATTTTATTTACATCATAAATGCAACATTAGGTGCGCTTATATCTCTTCACGAGTAGTCACTGCTACATTTATTGAAGTAGCAACCGCCAAATTAAAAATTTAACAGCAACGGGAACGGTTGATTGAACTTGATCATATAATCAACAACAGCAACAAAAGAGAAAATAATAATTACTAGTAATTTTATCGGATACTAAAAAGTAATATTTAAATTTCAAATATTGATTACAAATAACCAATCATTGTAAAAATGTTTTTCATTAATTATTTTTGTCAGTGTTGCTACGTGCCTTTTTTGGTATCTGCCTACAAGCGAGTAAACAATATGGCTATTGCTATAGCAACGGACGCTAATGTCGTTGGTTACAAGGAGGCGATTTAATTTACTAATGATTTTCGCTGTGCTAGTGTGCAACTTGATTCCTTGATATCTAATATTAAAAACAAAGTGATCTTTTGTTTCCCATTGCTTACGTAGGACACTTTCTTTTTACTACATGTTGGTATTTAAATCCAAATCAACATCATCATCAATATTCGTCAATTGATCGTGACCCTCCAATCCATCCGGTAAGCAACGTTAAAGTAGAGAACATTTTTGTTTTCTAAAGAACATTAACATTTTTGTTTTCTTCTCGATTTTTTTTACACAAATATATTGAAACTTTGGTACTGGAACATTTGCGTCCTGGAACTGTTCCGGTCAAATACTGTTTAGTGTTTACATTGGCGTCCCTGGACATTTGCGTCCGTTTTTGTTTTTGCGTCCCGGATATTTGAGTCTATTGAGACTTATTTATTTCATAGACATACTCACGGCACTTTTTAAATTGTCGACACCCTATTTTAAAACGTAATTACATTTTTAAAAAATGTGTTCTCAAGTTTTTTTTGGTTCTTGTTAGAAAGAGAAAAGTCTAAATTATTGTAAAAAAAACAAAAAGACAATTTTTTTTCATTAAATTACAACGTAGAATTGAACTTTTAAAATAAATGTTTACCTTTTAATCGACAAATCAATCATTTTGACGCCATTTTGTTTACATGTCTTAAAATTAAAAAGAAATTGAGATTCTGTAATTAAAAAATCTACTAAAAATAATTTACGCTCATAATTGATATACTTTTATTTGTAAAAGTTAATTTCATCATTACTCAACTGAAATATGGTAAAAATGACACATGCTGCATAAAAAAACCCAATGAAATATAACTTTTTTTCAACAGTAGTGGTTGGTATAATCGGTGATCAGATATCGATCAGGCGATCAACATGCTATGTCAACAATAGCAGACGACATGTATGGAGGGCTTTAAGTGTTTTCGAAAGATGGAAAGAAATGTGGTCGAGTCAGTTTCTTTAATGACCGGAAGTCACTTGATTGGCCAGACTTTTTACTTTACGGCCATCCGTCAAAAAAATATTGTCCAATTAAAAATAACAAAAAAAAATATATGAAAAATTACCCTAAGCAGTACTTTAAAAAAAGAAAATTTTATTTGATAAGTTACCTTTTGTTTGTGAAAATGGCATACAATTCGATCTGGTACAGTAAGTGAAAGAATAAGAAAAGATTAAAAAAATAAAATCGAATTAATCGAAAAAATCAAAAAAATCTCTCTAAAAAAAAAGAATTTAATGTTAATATAGTTTTTTTTTACACGGAAATTATCCATAAAATATGAGTTAGCAAATAAAGATAAAAACTTGCCAAGAAGAGCAATATTTTATTAAATTTCTAATTTTTGTTTTAATTCCTAAATACTGCTTCCCCAGAATTTATTTTGTCATTGACCTATCTTTATATATGTGCAAAAAATATTATGGTACAGCTATTATTAAAAAAAAAATCATCAAATGAATTAAGGGGGGGGGGCTTAATTCATTTGATGATTTTTTTTTTAATAATAGCTGTACCATAATATTTTTTGCACATATATAAACGTTAAAAATTAAGTTTTTTCCCGAAATTTCGAATGGAAACTTCTTTAAAAAATAGTGCGTCCTTTAGTTATAAGTACCGAAAGTTTTATCAAAATCCAATGAATATTCGATTTTTCGTAAAATTTTAAAATCTATGTGCTTTGCTAATGAAAGCTTTGGGAAATTTTCGAATGCAAACCATGTGTAATCTGTTTATACTGCTACAGCCTTTTGCACTATTTGTTTTCAAAATATCTCCGGTTCTCTAAGGTGTACACAAATAATCTTTATCCGAGAATTTTTCCTTCTTACTGATGACACAAAGATTCCGAAGATAAAATTAAATTTTGAACGATTTTGACGTTTTTCTTTCGTAAGATGTCTATTTCCAGTAAGTTGTCAGCGAAGTCCGTGGGTCTGCCTATTTCATATTAATTGTAATTTTTGTCCAAGGTGCTGAAAATTGGCTATAATGCTGACAAAACCCCAGGTTGTTTTTGTTTACAACTGGGAACATTTCTCAAATCTTAACCGCTTTCGTTGAAATTTGGTTATTTTTTGTTGACAAAACCACAGGAATTGAAAAATGGTGAGTTACAGTCAATCCGATTGTTTGTTTACGTTTTATATGTAAATAACCATATATCAACATAAAAAAATATTGAACTTTGGAACTGCTGATCCGATTAGAATGAAAATTGTTATACAGGTTCTTGGGCACCCAATTGCTGAAAATATATAATTTTTAAATGAATTTTATGGTTTGAATTTTAAAAAATCAGTTATCTCATAGTTAAAGATCCTAATAAACAACTAATTGCAACACTGGTAGTTCAGCATACCATATTATATCAGTTGTGAGAGACAAACACCCTCTGGCCCATCTCTCTATCTCTCTCGCTCCCCCCCCCCTCTCTCTCTAAACCGTTTTTTGCCGGCGACCTTTATACTTTATATATCTTTGTGTTGTCAACATTTCCATACCAATGTAATTTTACATATTCATGTATTTTTTTTATATCAAAAAGATTTTTATTAATTAAAAAGTGATTGTAGCATGCATTTTATTGATTTAAAAACGTAATTTATAAGTCCAAACTTAATTATAATTGGCAGCAAACTATCTAATCTTTCTTTTAAGATGATCCCACCATCAATTCCCACTTTATATATGTATATTTCATATCTTATTATAATTCCCCAAATGTCTGTCTGTCAATTTGCCCATCTGTCCGTATGTGACAGCCTACTGCAGAAACTATACAACATAATCATGACATTTTCTGTGTGTACCAATGTGACCCCATGGCAGGATTTTAGCAAAGTAGTTTTTTACCCCCTCCCCAAATGTTTTGATGGGGGTTCGATTTACAATGTAAATTCATGCAAAAATGGACACAATTTTCTGCCCACTTGTTCAGCTGAACCAACTAGGTGCTGATGAAAAACTGCTTAGTCACAGTTTTTCATCAGCACTAGGGATATCGTTCATAGAGAGGGGTTGAGAGTGAGAGGAAGAATGACAGTTTGTTTACTTTCTGTTAAGCATTGTGTATATACATTTATCATTTGTCCAAGATCAGAAAAAAATTTCCACCTATCTATTTTATTAATTCTTTTTTTGACAGTAATGTATCCTGCCTGTTAGGACATATATTCAGTTATATAATTATAATTAAGTTTGGACTCATAAATTAAATATTTGATCCAATAAAATACATGCTACAATCCCCTTTTTAATTACTAAAAATCTTTTCAATAAAAGTAATTTCATGAATATGTTAAATTATATCTAATATGGATTAAAGATATATAGACATATTTAGAACACAAAGATATAAAAAATAAAAAATACATCTAATATGAAATATACATATATTAGGACACAAATATCTGGGATGCAAAAGAAATGGACACAAATGTCTAATGACTGGGATGCATTTGACTGGGACACAGTTGTCCAGGATGTAATTGTCCTGTCACCAGAAATATCATTTTATTTTTAAGAAGAAAAAAGGTTCTTGAGTGAGTAGAGTGTGAAAAAACAGTTGACCCTCTTAAAGGTTGTCTGCTCTGAAGAAGAAAGCCAGTCACCCAAAGGGTTATTTATTTACCAAGCTTAGTCTTGCACAAGGCCAAAAGTGTGGAGCACCCAATAGAGGATCAAACAGAATGGTCTGAGAGAAACTAGCTTGCTAACCACAGGAAAAAATCTCTGGTTACCTAACTCTCACAAGATTTTCATGAATCTAATTTGAAAGAATTTTAAAGTGATTGAAAGCATCTAAAATTTCAGATACTGAATCAAATTTGCACAGATGTATGTGCATAAAAGATTAAATTGTAGAATTGATAAACAAAATAATTCATTAAAAAAATTAAATTAAAAAACAAAAACTGTGAAAATGAAAAGTATTGAAAATTATTTTCAGTTTCAGTGTTCTAGACATTATAAATAAAATAAGATTTTAAAATTAACATTTTTATGAATGTGGTTCCATCTTGTGTATTGGTGTATGTCTTCTGATGATAAATTACATTGCAAAAATCCAATAAAAATAACTCATTACAAGAGTAGAAAATAACAATAAAGTGAAAACAGTGCAACGTATAATCAAGAATAAGAAAGCATATTAAGATTAAATAATCACAGAAGATTAAGCCTCCTTAACTATAATCAAAAGGTACTCATTTTTTAAATTAACTTTTAAGAGACAATCTAATTAATTAATAATAACAATGCAATAGAATAAAGAATTTGTATGTGACCTTTTTATTAGTAACTAGCAGAGAATTCCACTGTTGCCCTGTATAAAATAACTTATCACACAATCTGGGTGTGCATGCGCACTTTATAGACAGAACCCCACTCATAAAAGCTGAAGAATTGATTGTTCTGAAAACTGAAGAATTACCGGACTTAATTTATCATCCATCTGCACTGGAATTTAGCAACCTCCAGTGCCCGGGCATTGCAATTTAGCATGCATCTGTGGTTGGGCTTTGAAATTTAAAATATTTTATGGCCTAGCCAGGTCTGCGTGTGTGTTATCCCCATATTAAACTGACTTTGTGTCACATTCTGTTCTCATGGAGGTTCAGGTAAACAGGAACAAATAGGATTCGTCCTGGAGTTTCTGGTTTCTGACCATTTTTGACCAGACGGACACAGATGTGGTGCTATAGCCAATGAGGTTTTACCTCATGAGGCATGTTATTGCTCTGTGTAGTCAAGTCAAGTTGGCTCAGGATTCATCCTGAGACCTCAAGACAAGCGCTATTATGTCCTTGTGACAATAGTTGCAAGTACTATAGAGAATCTTTTAGGTGTTCCTACCCACACGTTTGCATGTATGGTATCCCCACATTTAACTGATCCTGTTCTCGTGAGTTTTCGGGTAAATAGGAACACTCGAACAAACACTGAAACAAACAGACATCCAAATTTATATATATAATGTTATTAGTAAAATTTTAAGTATACCAAGGGGTATATTTTCTCTGCAGATAATTACCATAATTCCACCACTGTAAAGTACCCAAAGGATCTAAAAGTACCCAAAGGATGAGTATGTTTAAGTGGGACCCACTTGCAACTGCAGGGGAGGGGGTGCCAGTGCTCTGGAGGTGCAATCAGATTTACCGTTTAAACCTTTTACTATTGTGAAGGGATGCACATTTAACAATTTGCAGGGGGTGCAGTCGGACCGAGTGCTGCCACTGGTATTTGTAATTTAAATATATGGATAATATGTTTGTAAATGTATTTTATGTCAGTATTAGAATTTACTGTAAAATTAAAGAAATTTAAAAATTGATAGTCGATAAATGTTTTGTGTAAAACAAAAAATAAAAAAACAAAGAAATAGATCTTACGCATAGAAAACTCTTAATACTAGCATTCCAAGGGAAATTATGAATCACTGCCACCCATATATGCTGTGTTGGGAGTGATCAATTAAAAAGTTGGAAAAAGGCTTGATCAATGAATAAGTTACTTAAATTGTATATTGAACCCGCCTCTAAAAACCTATTTAGTGTGGAATTTTCAAAAAACAAAAAGAAATTTTCCCTACTCATTGAAGGGAGTGTGTGTGCAAAATTTGAAGTTTCTACTATGAGCGGTTAGGGCTGGGAAAAATCCGGATACATAGATACATAGGTACATATAAATGTCAGAACCCATGAATAACCTAAACCCAGCAATAAACCAGTGTTGTGGGTAGCAGTGATTAATAATAATACTCAACTTGAGCAACTCCCCATTCCATATGTCAAGACTATTCAAGTTATAATAAATTAAATTTATCATTATTTAGTTTTTGTTCATGTGATGATAAATTAACCATTTTAAACTTTAATTTAATTGAAAATTATCTGTTTTGGTGATAAACTCACTTCCCATTCCCTAATTAATTGGGCCTTTGGGTGAAAAGGACCTAAAAAGAAGCAGTCAATAACCCAAACCTTAAAACTAATTGGTAGACCCAGAAAAACTCCACTGTATAACTTAAATGGATTGACAGCAAATTTATAATACTCATTTATGGCTGATGTATAGAATACACTTACAATTGAAATATTGTTGAAAGCTTTTGTTCAAATAAATAGACAAGAAAATGGCATGAGTCTTAATGGTAAAGAGTATATTGCATATTGTTTATTTTTAATGAATTTTGCAAATAAAATTGAATTACATACTTAATCCATTTTGCATTACAGTATTCTTAAAACATAAAATACTGATTTATCAATGAGTATCAGTATTTCTGAGACATAGTAATCATATAGAATAGGGGATTTATAGTAATTTGCATAATTTTTCAATAAGTGCAAAATGTGATTCGGTATTAAAAAATAGCAACATAGTTCTCCAAATTAAGGAAATATAAATTTAGGAAAATAGATGTTGGAAATTCATTTTTGAAGCTTAATTTCAGTAAAGAATCACAGGCTTATGTGATGTTCAGGCTGTTGCTTTATAGCATCATAGTCAAAGAGAACTGAGAAGCTCATCTCAGATGCCAGATTGATGAGGCTTGTTACTACATATTCAGATAAAAGAAAATTCTAATTTCAAACCTGGTTGTAAAAATCTAATTTTCCTGGCATATAAAAAACCACTGTAATTTCCCTAGATTAAATCTTTGAAAAATTAAATTGATGCAGATCTATTTTTTCAAAGACTAAATTCTGCCTAGTTCATGCTTACAATAATTGAAAATGATAGAAAGCTTCATCAATTTCAGTTTTATTTGTTTCTTCTTCCAGCCAAAGTCAACATGCCTATGAGTTGTGATGAACCTTATTATTGTTCCCAACAAATTGACATACCACCAGATTTGCCTGACATCATGAAGCAGTTCACTAAGGGAGCTATTCGAACTCAACCCAAAGATGTTCTTGCATGGGCAACTGCGTAAGTAAAGCATAACATCTGAAACCAGAGTGAAAAAACTTTTTTGATTGCAAACCATTTAATTGCCCGGCCATTGTAGTGAAAAGTGAAAAGCAGCTGATTTATGAAGATTTTTTTGGGAGTCAAGAGAGATAATTGATTTGTATTAAGCAGCCGGTCATGCTATTTCTAAATTGCATGCCTCTGGACAATATTTAAATTAATAGATGTTTTTAATGTTTCAAAATTATTTATTTATTATTATTCGGCTTTGGACACTTCTGAAAGAGGATTAGTAATAATTTTTGCTTTAATAACCAAGAAATTTCAATTTTAAAGATATTCAAAAGACATTTTTCAAATTTTGGATTTATGAAAAATCAATGGCCATGCAGTTCATGACTTGCATGCCCTGAAAACATGCCACTTATATATATTTATATAACACTACTGGGCAAGAGTCTTAGGCTACCCTTAAATCTTTTATTTTAGCAAGGTTAGAAAGGGCTCTAAGTATTTCTTAATTTGTACATAAAATGCATTTAGCAGATATGTACACATTTAAATACAACACAAGAGATTTAAGATAAAACATAAATCTTTTCTTGCCTTTTTTGATCTTTTAGATACTTTATGGCACTTTACAAAGGAGAAGAACCTCCAGTCAAAGAACGTTATGAAATGCCAAAGGCCACACAAAAGACAGACACAGGTCTAACAATTGGACTTCTGAAAGTTTTAAATAGGCAGGTAAGTAACTGCCAACATATTTACAAGCTTTTGATATAGAAAAGAATAAGCAACATGAAATAAATATACTCAAGACTATTTGGCATAACTTTGAGGTTTTATGTTGGTCTTGGAAAATGATTGATTAGGAATATTTAAAAAAACACTTCTAACAAATGCATCAAAGCATTTTATCATATCTTTCTAATTGATTGACAGTAATAAAAAGCTCTTTCATCTCCATTGTTTTTAAATTCATGTGTGCAATCACCACATTTGCCAACCTATTAGGAGAATATTTCACAAGGGCATTTCTTAGTTTACAACTCATCACAACGCAGCTGGACTCCTGATATATAGAGTTCAATATTAAGAGCCTTTTCAAAAGTGTATCTTATAGGCTGGCAATTGTGTAAAATTGATTTTACACACACACACATACACATATAACACCTATAATTCAAAAATACTTATGCTTTTTGAAATGTCTAATGATTACCACACCTGAAATTATAGTATATTTTATTTTTCATGATTCTCTGTAAAAAATTCTAAAATGTTTACTCAATTTATGAATAAAAGTCGTAATTAATAAAATCTATTGTCTCAGTATACTTTTGGAATATTGATATTTTTAATAACTATTTTATATAAACTCAAAATGTTTATTGAATGTATGTATATAAAGTATATCCCAAATATGAGTGGATCAAATAAAATATAATCAAATAGGAGTTGCATTGATATTTTATTTTGCATTTTCAGTTTTGTGATAAAAATCAAGTAACAGTGGACACGATTGAAGATAAATGGAAAACTCTTGCCCTTCCAAAAGAACAGTTAGATGAACTTTTGAAGATTGGAGATCTTCATGGAGTATTTCAATGGGAGAAATTTCTTGCTTTGGCAGCATCTGCACTAGCTGAGGTGAATCAGATCAGCTTTCTTGTATTTTTGACATTTGCTATCATTAGGATTTTAACAAACAGAATCATTTTTGCTATTTGTCTTTACATACCAACTCAGTTTATTAAGTCCCCTATAGTTAATAGGTGTTAGATAATTTGTTTTGAAACTTTTATGGATCATCTGGTGTATGAAATGCTGTGTCATGGAGTGCTCCATCCTTCCCCAGATATGTGGTCTAAAATCACCAAAGCAAAAAAAACTTACAGAAACAGAACATACAAATGATTTAATATATAAGTGTGCGCATGTGTGTTTGCACACAATGTTACGTTATGGGCTTTGATGATACCCAATATACGCAACCGACTTGTGTGTGGTACTGGTGTGTAAAGTTGATCTCCCCAGATCAGCGTTGTGTCTCTGTAACTGGTAAATGTTTGACGGGACGATGCAAAGCTGATTCATTGGGTGTCATAACTTCACAGGTTTGTCAGTACGGTGTGTAACTGAATTGTATATCTGCTCTGTTGGTTTTTGTTGATGCTGCAAGGAACTTGGTGGTCAATACACTTTTTCACTCACAAATAAAAACTCGGAGTTCAAAATTATCCATACGTATGTTTATTTAAGCTGGCTTACAATAGTGTTAGCTGGGTTAACTGTTCTTTTCAAGGTTTATAAGAAAAAATCATATCATTTGTAACTATGGATAACTGCTTAATTCCTTAAAGGCTAGACAGCACTGTTTACTAAAGACATCAATCAAACTCTTAAACTCTTACTGCTCACTACTACTGTTGTTCAGATCGTTCCCAAATGAGTAAGTCGCTGCTCACATCTGAGATGCGGCGGACAGCATTTCAAGTGTGTCCTGTCCCCTCCTCCCGCACCCTGGGGGTGGGCGGACCAAGTTGTACCGACACGTACCTATAAAAGGCCTGGTCGAGAACTGCTCTCTGAGTTCATTTGTCTCTAATATTTATACCTGAAATTATTTAACTAACACGTATATTTTTCAATTACAAACGCATGACATTAATCGTATTATGTGGCAGCATGTTACGTGGCCAATATCATTGTTTACCAATTGTAAATTCCTATTTAACTTGTTAACATTCCAATAGCCATTATTTTGAAATTCCAAATGTTGACCTGTCAATCATACAGCAATGGTGTGATAAGGCCGAATTCTTATTTCTATGCACTTAAATGATATTTTCTACACAGAGACAATCTTTCTATTTATCAGTCTATCTATCTGTCTGTCTATCTATCTTCCACTCTTCTACCCCTCCTAAGAGGTACTATGGTACAACAAGAACTAAGGAGAAATGGACAGAAAACACACATTTTTGAAAGACTAATTACATTGCAAAACAGGTGTATGAATCTTAGCAGACGGAATAAGGAAACATTTTAGTCTATAAAGTCTTTTGGAAGATAGAGAAGAACTGTGACATTTATTATCATTATTTAAAGTATCCAACAAACGTTTGTCTTTGTTTATTCTTTGCTAGAGCATATGTTAGTGCAACCTACTTTTTGCCCAATGTAAGTCTTTCTTTTGTTCTTTCACTCACTGCATGATCATCATAGCTTTCTTCTTCGACATCTTCACCTGATGAAAGCCTATGTTGGAACTGACCTTGTTCTGGGGTGCCCTGACCCTCTCCCCACTTTGCTGGCTTCTACATCTGATGTGTTCACCTCACTAATTGGCTAAACACTTTGTCCAATATTGATGCAACATCACTGTTCTCCTTGTCAATCTGGAACTACTATTAATAGTCTTCTTGAGTGCAGATGTCACCCTTTCAGAGTATATTGATTCTCTTACTGGTTGTAGATGTAAACCCCATGGAAAACATTGGTAACAATAGGATATTTAAGTATTTACCTATATTAAAAACTGTCAACCAAAACTGTTACTAAAACTGTCAACATAGGTTTCTTCAGTTCTCAAGTTGGTCTGCCTGGCTGGTTGGTTATGTATGTATGCATGCATCTCACGTACCAATAGAGCTAGAGGGCTGAAAATTTAAACATTTACTCTTTATTATGTCTATAAAAAATGTTTTTTCTTTTTTGAAAATCCGCCCAAATAGATTTTTAGTGTGCGTGTGTGCGTGTGTGTGTGTGGGTGGGTGGGTGGGTGGTGGTTCATTCAATTTGAAATGTAAGTTTATGCTAAATTGATCCCTTAGTTTGTGTCCAGCAGCATTCACACTTGTTTTTTGAAAATTCAAACTTTTTCAACAAAAAGCGAGAGAAGTAACATATTCTTTGATCACCCCTTTTTCCAATTTTCTAATTGATCACGCCCAACATGGCGTTGGTCGCTTCATGGTTTCTATTGGGTGACTAATTAGACCTGTTCATTTTATACTTTATACATACTTTGGATCTGTGTGTTCAAAGATTTGGTCTGAATAAATCCCATAAACTCATCATCATCATCATCTGCCCCCCACCCCCACCACTATGTATTATCTACTTTTCTAAAAAACATTAAAAATCAATGAAATGATTACATTTTACAAAAGAAAATGACTATTCCATTTGATTAGGTATGAAATTAATTTATTTACTTGAAATAGGCTTTTTTTTGACAGCAGTTAATTGTGTCATTAAGGCAGCTTTGTAATTGAGCTGGCTTTAAACTAATAAGAAAAATGGTAGTTAAATAGTATGAAATTATTTGCAAAATCTTATGCTTCTAGAGCAGTAACCTTCTTTTTTTCCAAACCATATCTAAACCATTCAATATTTTTTTTTATTATTATCCTCATCTATGTTGTTTTTTTCCACAATACTTTGGCTGATCTATTTTCAAGCCTTCTCAAGTAATTGTGGCATCTGGTGACTAGTCTTCTTAGTTGTATTTGTTTATAATGCCACTGATGTCTTCTTTTTTGTTTTTAAAAAAATATATGCCATTTCTCATGAAGTGTAAATAATTAACATTTATTTGTTTTAAGTAAATAAGACTATTTAAGACTAAAAAGTGCAATAAAAAAACAACAACGATTAGGATAATAGTTCCCCTCTCCACACAATTATTGAATGATAATAATTATTCATCACAATTTTTTCTTATTCAAACACCCATCCCTCATACATTATTTAAACAGTTATACACTTACAATATTTTATTTGAACTACGTTATGCCCATTAGAATAATGCGTTGAAGGAAAAAGTAAAATACTAGAAGTTTTATTATCAAGGGAGCTCACACGATTGTGATGGCGGGGTTTATGGTTTGTGCATAATTACTTCCCTTACATTTGGGAATTTTTACAGGAATTTTTTCTTATTAAAACCTTTAAGCTTAAAACTTTAGCAACATCAGAGAAATCTTTTATTTTTATTTATTTCTTCTTGCTATCAACTAAATTCCTTTATATGTAATATTTTACATTGGTCAGATTTGTAGTTCCCAGCATTCCAATGACCTACTAGTCATCCTTATTAGCTGGAACTTATTTGTCAATTTAAAGCATAAGGAGATGTTGTTACTTTATTGTATCTCCAAAAATGGTTTATTCAACATTTTCCTCATTACAAGCAGTCATCATTTCTACTCCAATTAGTATAACTCACAATTTAGAATTTTCATGTAATATAGAGAGGTTGCAATAGTTTACAAAAAACTCAATTCTGAATTAGAAAAAGACTTTACTGGTTATTTGCAAGTTTGAAAAATTTATTAAATAATGGCTTAGATGATTTCCAAATAAGAATGCTTTTGACATACTTGGAATTTTTTTATAGTTAAACAAACATGAATTTCAACAAATTTAAAAGTATTGGCAAATACTAGACACATTTTACGTTTCAAAGAGACTTACAGCATATTATGGTATGTCACCTTTCTAATATTAAAGAGATTTATTTTTCTTCTTGCGTTCACTCCAATAAGTATCTTTGCAAATAAAAAATAAAAAAGGATAATATGTACAAAAATGTTAAATAATCTCAAGAATAAACAAGCTGTTGAAATCCAAGACAATCTTCAATCAACTTTTAAAAGGTAATTTAACCCTTTTAGGTTAATTGTCAAAAACAATAGAAAAAGAGTATGACTCAAATAACATCAGCATTTTTATTTTTGGCTACATTATTGAGTCCAATATATCGGCCTGGCAGTGCTATAAGGTTTAAAGTCAAGAGTTTTAGAAGGGATTGACCAGTATATATAAGAACATCTAGAACTGGTAGTGGATATTACTCTTTGTTGATTCTCCTGATAAAAAGTAATTTTACCAAATATATACATGATGCTACACAGTCTATTTTCAAGCTGTTAAATATCAAGATGATTATCAACTGACCTATGTTTTAAAGAGAGTCATTTTTTATACACTTTCCTTGCTATACTTTGTAATTTGGTGCTTGTAATAAACATACTTTTCAGATGGCAGGTTATAT
>VCCN01000158.1:2016031-2035749 GCA_006491835.1 Architeuthis dux | reverse complement strand
TATATATATGTGTGTGTGTGTGTGCATTAAAGACAAATACATGCACATATACACACACTCTCTCTCTCTCTCTCTTTCTCTCTCACACACATATATATCAATGTAAGTATATACATTATTATGATATATATTTATGGTGTTAAAAAGTATATACATGTATATTTTGACAAATCCATTTTATTTTGAGTAATTTGAAACTGATCATATTCCCTGAGAGATCCTGTGAGCTAATTTGTTTAATTTCTTTTGACTATTCATTAAAAATATGTATTATAGTTATTCATATTTCATAACCACAAGAGTATCCTCATAAACTGATCCCAAATCTCTAGATTCATTTTTACCTTTGCCAACCATTTATAATTTTATATATTTCATTCTGGGGTTGTCAGGGGGGATTAGTGGGTCAAACAGATGTGTTCAGGTGTTAGTCTAGTACTGGTAACATCTACCCCATGACCTACCCAAACCATCAGGGTATTAGATGCAGGGTGATTTTTTGGGGGAAAAATGTATGAGAATTTAGTAATCCATTCAGTTTATAGTCAAGTAATTACATAATTGAGTTAGGTTATTATAAAAGTAAAAGAAGAATGACAAAATCTAGCCTCTTTGAATATGGTGAGAAGATAGCAACATATATTATAGATTCTAAAATGTTAAAATAATGACATATTCACTTTTATTACATGTCCAGAATCTTTTCAGGAATATCTGGGATGATATAATACCCAGGGCTGGATTGGTCTATATGCAAACTATACCACACTATAGGGCCCAAGACATTGAGGGGTCCACACATAAATAGCAATATAGAACTTCATCACTATTCCATTGGGAAAAAGCGCAATCATAAATAAAATAATTACTTAATACATTTAGCATGTGAATAAAAATATTTTATAGGTTTTTACCCCTTTTCTAGTTTATACTATGAGACGCTTTATTTTAACATTTGTAAATAACTGTTATGACTATCTTTATAATTCATTGCATATTATTTATGTTTTTATATTGTCAAATTATGAACTTTTGAAATTTTTTAAATATCTTTTGTTTTTTCTCTTTCAATAGAAAGAGAAATGCTTCAACAATTTCTTATTTATTCAAAATTAGAAATTTGAATTTATTAAATACTAAGTCTTCATTTTCTTAAAAATCTGTGATATACATATTGGTGCGCCCAAAAATCATGGGTGGTGTAGGGCCCATTGTGGTCTTAATCCGTCGTAATCTGTTTTGAATAGTTTTCCTATTAGAAGCCGTCAACCAAAACTGTCAACAAAACTGTTAACATAGGTTTCTTCAGTTTTCATGTTGGTCTGGCTGGCTGGCTGTGTATGTATGTATATATCACGCGTACAGGCCACACCGATGGAGCTAGAGGGATGGAAATTTAAACATTTACTCCTTATTATGTCTAGAAAAATAAATAAATAGGTTTTTAGTGGGGAGGTTCAATTTACAATGTAAATTGAGTCATTAGTTTGTGTCCAGCAGCATTCACACTTGTTTTTTGTTTTTTTAAATTCAGATTCTTTTAGTGATCACTGCGCAACAAAGGGCGAGAGTGTAATTTATTCATTGATCACCCCCTTTTTCCATTTTTTTTAATTGATCACCCTAGCATGGCCTGCTGCCAAAGGACATTGATTACATGATGGTTTCTATTGAGTAACTAATCAGACAATTATGAGAGGTAAAATGACTAGGAAACTTAGCAGCGGATACAAGAAAGCAATAAGTGTCATAATCAACTGTAATATTACAAAATAACACTTAATTCCTTTTTTAACAAAGAGATGCAATTGATATGTCCACCCATTTGATATGGTGCAATGTTTTTTTAGATTCAATGATAAAACAGGAAAGCAAATGGGCTACTGACAATGACAAAAAAAAAAGAAAAGCTGTACACTGATATGTACCAAGCTATAATTACTATACTGAATCAGAAGATGACATCATGCCAAGTGTCTGTCATGTTGTCAGCAGCCTTGAAAAGGATAAATTCAAGAAGATGAAGAACAGAAGATTAAATAACTAATGAGGGTGACATTTTATCCAGAAAGACCTAAGATCTAATTTAGTGTTTATTGTCTCATGGAAAATTGCTTGCCCAAACAAGTCAGATTAGTTCAGTCAATCATTCAAGTTATTTGCCTGCTTGGCAATGAGAAGTTTTATATAGTCTTAAAAATGTATTAATTTAAACATAGAATGTTTTGAATTCATAAAGGTGTGATGATTTGGGCTTTGAAGGAAGTCTCGAAGTCAAATAATATATATATAAAAGACAACCTATCTTTTTTTCTATGTAGAAACACAAGGTGATCAGTCAAGTTCTTCAGTTCATCTGTTTCTTCTTAAGTATTTAGCTTTAGTTAGTGGCTTTAGTACTGGTTAGTAGTTGAGATGATAGGGAGGAAAAATAGAATAGAGTGTGATTAGCATTTAGAAGATTCAGGTGATCTTTAGATATGCTTGATTTAGGAGACGCCAAAATACTCTGACTGGTGACTTTACCTAGAAGCGCTTCAAATTCGAGACGCTGAGGTTGACCCCAAGGTCAACTGTCTAGACAAGCAGGAAGTGCTTCTAAAAATAGCACAAGCCAACTCCTGTTGTCCAGAGGTCATGTCAACAGGCATCTTGAATCTATTATTCTGTTGTATTCTTAATAATTTTACTTAACATTTAAAATTCTTAATTTGTTCATCCTTTATATTTTGAATGGACTAAGCTTTGGTTATGGTTTTTCTCTTGTTAACTTAACTTACTTTTATAAAGGAAATTCAAAGAGAAATACATTACTCACAATTTAACTGTGGTCTCCTAAAGTTCTGTTATTACAATCTCTGATAGTATTTCTTTAACATGATGTATACTTTTTATCATAAAATACTATATGAACAAGACAGCATCTACCAATTAGCAATAGTTAGCAAGCTAACCTTGCAAGCCATTGTTAGTGAGTTTAATCCTCATTGAGTGCTTCATGAATGTTGCCTCATACAAAAATGTGCTTAATCGAACTTTGGTATGAGGCCACTTAATCTTGTACACATATAAGATATTCTGCAGGGAAAAACAAAGATGGTTTTATATATTATAGAAGCTTTATTTAACAACACATCCAATCACACTAGTGAAAATGCTGTGGGCTCTTAAAATTATAAGCCTAAGTACCTATTGTATTAATTCGAACGGGACTTAATACAGGAAATCAAATGATACAGTAATTATACTAATTCTATCAATTTGAAAAAAAAAGTAAATTTGGCCTAGTTGGGTTCAATATAAAAGGACTTGATCTCTGTCAGGATGTTGATCTTGGAACATAATTTATACATGGTGTATAGTCATTTATAAATAAATAACATTTTATAACACAAAATATCCAGCAATAGAATAATATTTTTCTGCTATTAAATCTTATCCTCTAAGCCAATGGTTCCCAAACTTTTTTGCATCGCGGCACCCTTGGTATATAAGGATTTTTTCATGGTGCCCTAAGTAAAAATAATACTGAGCAACTTCATTTGTGCTCCTGATTTTTTCCCACTAACTAACCTAATGTTAATTAGTGGAAAAAAAACAAACCCAAAAACGGTCATGTTTGATTAAGCAAACGTGAGTGAAAAAATATAAGAAAATAGTTTTATTTATTTATTTTTATTTACAATATAAGGGTCCAGTTTAGCCAATATTTACTTTGTAAATTGAGCATCAGGTGTCGTTAAGACAGACACAAAGTAAGATTCTAGTTTTACATTATATATACACTGTAAATCGATCACCAACTTTAGAGCCAATTACTTTTTCTCAAAAACAAAACATTTCCAGAAGAAATGAAGGTCAGATGCAGTCAAACCAGTCCAAATTACAGGAAATGTATTTTTCATAATTCTTTTACTTACATCTGCCTAGCCGAATTTTAACCAAAATAACATCTGTAATTTAAATTCATAAAAACGATATAAATTTATTTTTTCTTTTAATAATTATGATTACTAGTGGGGTGGATGAGCCTGTAGTTCACTACAGTTTTTTCAAATCTTGGAATTATACTGGTGACAGCCACCCTCATTTCCTGTTCTGTGTCAATTTTTACATGATACTTGTTTTTTATCACAGCTATAGCCGAAAACCCAGCTTCACAGAGATAAGACGTTGCAGATGGAATTAGGATTTATTGAGCATTAACACTTAGCAGAGGATATTCATCTTTCACTGATATCTAAAACTTAGTTAATTCCATATTGGCAAATTTAGTTTTCAATGTATTGTCGCAAGACAGCTCATGATGTTCTTCCTCTGCAGATGTAAAGTCAGATGGGTCTTAAATCCATGTGAATTTCTCCATATTATATTCTTGAAAATATTTTTTAAACCAGTTGCTAAGCTGAGATAGGTGTTCTTCATAAACGAAATTGTATATCCTGAGTGAAATCAACAACATTGGATGTCACAAACTGTTGCAACAATGGGAAACACTCTTTGTCACCATCTTCATTTATTTTGCTTTTCCATAATAATAATTATTTCCTGAAGGCTGAAATCTTCTCTACCAATTTCAAAATGTCCATCCTTGCAGGGAGAGATTTAACACATTCAACCTTTCAAAGATATCAGACAAATACGTCAATTTGGTTAAAAAATCTGTATTCACAAAGTATTTGGCATGTTCCTTGTTTTCAAGATATGCATAAAGTTGTAATTCAAATGTACAAGATAGTACACTTCCACAAGATAGCGATCGTGAGCTGCAGTAGTATAGCAAAGATGTGTGTTCGGCTCCCATATTCTCGCATAAATTTTTGAAAAATTGTGCCTTTAATGGCCAACTTTTTATATAGTTGACTGTTTTCACTACAGATTCCAAGACCAGATTCACTGCTATGATGCAAGTGCTTCCTTGTGAATTATACAACGGGTCCACAGTGAATCAGGAGCTTTGCCTCGAATGAGTGCTTGCAACCCTCCATAAGTTCCGGATATAGGACAACCACCATCTGTACAGATACCAACACACTTCGTCCACTCTAGATTATTTTCATTCATAAATGTGTCAGGTATCTCAAACAAATCTTGAGCCTTTGTACTTTTGCAAAATAGAAGATCTTTTATAATTTTATCAGCATCAACAAATCGTACATAACATGAGATTGACAATCAGTGGCCTCATCCAGCTGCAACCCAAATTCCTTCCATTTCATTTTTTCAATCAATTGTTCATTCAGGTCCTCTGCCATGTGCTGGATTCTGCGACAAATTGTATTATCTGATAAAGGTAGAAAGTAGTTACCTGGCAGATTCACTAATCATAATATTTACCATATCTACAGCAGCTGCTAGAATCAGATCCTCTGTTATGGTATGAAGCTTTTCAGCTTTTGCAACTCTGTATGCCACTTTATAGAATGCTAGCAAAGCATTGCTTAGCATTGACCTTTTGATTTGTACGAAGGACTGCAACCTAAAAAATGCTTAATTAAAATAAACTTTTTTCAATTTATATTAAATTACTCATATTAATTAAACTTATTATTTTATCAAAACACTTACTTTAACTTAATATCTTGATCACAGCACCATTCAGTAGATTCAATTTCAATTCAATGGAATCTGCAGTTAATATTGAACACAGTTTAGAACAATCCAGAATGTAAATCTTGTCCTTAGAAAGAGTGCAAACTAGTGTTGAAATTGTGAAGTTCAAGACTAGATATGCCAGTTAGCTGGGTTGATCGGAACACGGGACACATGACTTTTCTATTGGATTCATGCAAGAAGATTTTGTGACAAAGTTGATGTTGCTTGTTTTATAACGTGAGAGGAAATGAAATTGCCAAAACATTTTTTTTCTATTTAACAAACGTTTTTGG
The DNA here is from genome assembly GCA_006491835.1 of Architeuthis dux. NCBI lineage: Eukaryota > Metazoa > Mollusca > Cephalopoda > Oegopsida > Architeuthidae > Architeuthis > Architeuthis dux. Next base: position 2,029,861 of record VCCN01000158.1, on the reverse strand, counting down.
ATACATAAGATGAAGACAATAATTGTTTTTGTATGTTACCCAACAGACCCTTTTGTGTGTTCCCACCACAGACTGGCTACTCTTTTTTTAGGCCATGATAAGATTGCTGAATTAAAATCTTAAAGCCAAACATGAAAAGCCAAAAAAAAAAACATATTTAAATATGGTTCTGATACTTATGTTGCAAAATGTATCGGAGTGTTGCACAGTGTCATTGACAGTATGCAACACGCTGGTAGGACGACAGCAAAGAATAGAAAGAGAGGATGAAACAGATAAAGAGAATAATAGCAGACAGCAGAAAATTAACGGAAGTCAGCAGCCAATTGAAATTCCCATCAAGATAATTAGTTTAAAGCTCTTATGGGGATGTATTTGCGATCAGACATTTGTTGGTCGGGTGTAAATTGATGTATGAGTGTATTAACATTTTCGAATATCTGCGGCACCCCTTGGAAACCTTTGAAAACCTCTGCTCTAAGCAATCAATATATTTGTATTTTTTGAAATATGTAATATCCAGAAGGCATAATTATTGATTAGTCGATTGTACCTGCTCCCAAGTTTATAAGTTACTTTTGCCTCACTTATTATATAGGTACATGTATTTTTCAAACATTTTATACTTTTCTGAGTAGAATCTAAACCATTATGCAAATCTACACTCCCGCTCCAATACTTATTCCCCTCAAGTTTGGTATATTAATCCATAGAAAGTATTGGATTTTTTCTCAGTCTGTGTCAGTAAAATGGATGAATCTGTTTTGAAACTGCTTATTTAAACTTTGAATGAGTTTGATTCTCATAGTACTTACTAGTCTGAGTATTTGCATATTTATAAAATATGAAGGATACTTATTAGGAAATAATAACTGATATTGTTTATCTAGATTAAAAAAATAATAACCAAACCACTATTATTATTATTGTTATTGTTATTGTTGTTGTTGTTGTTCGTGCTGCTGTTGTTGCTGCTGTTGTTGTTGCTGCTGCTGCTGCTGCTGCTATTGTTGTTGTTGTTGCTACTGCTGCTGCTGTTATTGTTTTTTTTTTTATTTATCTTCATTTTAATTGCTGTTGCTTTTTATTGCAACTAAACTCAGACTGGTTATAAAAAGCAACAACAATTAAGATGAAGGTAAATAGTAGCAAAAATTAATAATAATGATTTACAATACTTCAACTAATAAAATAAATAAGAATAACATTTTTTTAAAAATTGGACCACTATTATATTATATTTTTATATTTGCTGGAAAGGTCTTCTGATTGCTATCAGGTGAAATTGTTTAGCAATTTACTAAATCATTTATAACTAAATTTGATAGTGTGGCATTTCTACAAATGATGTTAATTCTTTTACTGACAATGGTAAGCTCAGTTCTAAACCTAAAATTGGTCATCAGTCTATCAAAAAAGGTTTTCCCACTGCATACCTTCCATAGGCTATGCCTCAGAATGGCTCAGTCCAACCATTTAGCTTCATAGGCTCTAACCTTTGTCATAATGTTTTCTTTTCTTTCATTTACAGAACATTCAAATAGCAATCAACAATTTGTGTGATATAGTTACTGATGACCTGGAAGGAGGTGCAAGTAGAATACCAGCAGAAAAATTTGATTTCTTTTACTCTTACCTGGCAGCACTTGATGAAGATATACCACAAGAATATGTGGCAGAAGTTAAAACCCATTATAAAATAGTGGCGTAAGTACATTTGCTTGTAGGTGATCAAATATATGTATTGATATTATACACACACACACACATTAGAGTAAAAATACAATTCACATGAGATTTATTTAGTTTATTTTGACATTTCGCCAGTTCATACTGGCTTCTCCAGAAAATGTGATGGAGATACTGGCCTAGTTTTTAGAACATTTAAAATCCACTTTTAAATTATTAATCACTAGACCCGCCCACAACCAAACATGGACTCTATTTAATTAATAGGTATTAAACATGAAACAGCTTGTCACTGGTTGTGTCTCATTCCATGTTCTCTCTTTCATAAGATATATATCGCTCTGTCCAAATTAGGGATTATCTCTTCTTTAGACAGGTATTGAGCACTCTTTACTGATACCGTTGTCGAACACATGCGATATATGGATTTATATTCTGAAATATTTTACCTTAAAATATTTCTCCGACTATCATATATATACATATATATATATATATACATTATACACATATATAATCACAGAGAATTTCACTAAGGATGATGATGCATGTGGATTCTATAAAAAATGATTTATTTGTATATTTATATGTGAGTGTATGTCTAAATTTTTATTCATTTTCAAACCAAATCAACATTTGTGGTTGAAAAAATGTATAATTCATGTTTGTAGCGAAAACAGTTTTTGTCAATGTTGTGTATTAATTTGGATGCTTTAATTCTTCCTTTCTGTCCAGTCCTCTTGGATCCTGCAGTTACAAAATCTAAGTTCATATTTATTCAATTTGTATTCCAGGAATCACCATGATGGATTCATACAGCCAAGCTTCTTTACTTTAAATGAATGTCCAAGATTGCACCCGAAATTATAAGTGGGAATTCATTTATCTTTTTAAAGAATAAAATCTCAATAAAAAATGCAAAAACATTTTAAGCATTCAAATTCACTTTGATTCTAAATACACAAATATTCTTATAGATTATTTAACAATGTTCCTCTGTTTTTCATTCAAGTTCCATAACAAAATAAAAGTCATGGAATTACTTGTTCATAAAATGGGATCAAATGTAGAATCCGGATCCCAAAATTGATTCAAGTCAAAAGCTTTTCAAATTTTGTGATACTGATTCTTCACAATATTCTTTTATGTAGTTAAAGGGGTCTGGATTCTATATTTCATCCTTGTTTTGATTAAATTAAATTTTGATTATGGTGTAAACTGAAGATTTACGCTTTTGACTTGAATCAATATTAGGGTCTGGATTCTACATTTGATCCCTAAAATGTTTCTATGAAAGTTTTTTAATTTAATGATGGATGTTTGCAAAGAATTTCTCTTTGGTTGGGAGAAAACTTATTTTCCCATTGAATATTTGAAGTGTTTGATTTTCTTTTTGAGAGTTAGGCACCATATAGGATGCATGTAGATGCATTGATCCATTTGAACTGTCCAGTGATAAGGCAAAATATCTTGTAGAATAAAGGGTATCTCATAATAAAACCACTGTTTTGCAGGTAGATTTTTCATTCTGAAAGGAGTGTGCATACTACTCTTGATAGTTATTGAAAATCAAGCACATGATCTTCTCTGATTTTCCTGATGTTACAATGCAAGTTGCGCACACCACATGAGCTGTGCACAAACATAAATATTTGCTTCCTTTTGTGGAGTTTGATGGCTGACACATTGGGGAAGAAACAGATCATGCACAGTTGGAAAAGCTTGATTTCTTTTTGAAAAGATGGATTTGGCAGGTGGCCAGGAAATTCACCTGACCTCAATCCTGCATGTTGAAAATGTCCTCTTCAACTTTCCCAAAGAATAACAACATTCTTGACAACATTTGACATGGGTGATTGTGAGTTTTTGAAAATTAAAAGGTGAATAACAAATGTTCCGAATCCTGTTTTGCTCATTTAAAATCTGGTTGGACTTCTTGAAAACTTCTGGTCGGAAATCAAAATATATTCATTGATTTGGTGTTGCTTACAAAAAAAGTCAGTTTTGTTATGAGACACCCTTTACTGCACTGAGGATATAGTTTGCTTTTGTTTTGGATGTAGAAAAATATATATAGAAGAGAGTAAAAATATTAAGCTGTAAGAGGCAAGAGCAGAGAGCTTTCAGTTTCTAGCCTGGCTTCCTAATTGAAACTTCATTGCATTATTGTTTCTGCTGTTTTCTTTAGAGTCATTCCATATTAAATCACCCAATTTTAGGAACTTTCCTCATGCCACTTTCTCAGATTCCACCGAAAAAAAATCACAGGTGCTCTTATACCAGTCTTATGGAGAAATCCAAAATATTAGGTCTGTATCTCTAATAGTTTTGAAATTAAAAATCTTTGAAATCTTACATGCCATATCAGAGGAGCTATGAATACCGGAAGTTGGACGAAAAGGCTCATTCAGCAAAATGCATAAAATTGAGTAAAACCTCAAAGATTTTTAATTTCAAAACTATTAGAAATACAGACCTAATACTTTTGATTTCTCTATGAGATTGGTATAAGAGCACCTGATTTATTTCAGGATAATCAGAGAGGCTGACCTGGGGAGCTCTGGGTGATTTGATATGGAATGACTCTTTATTATTTTATATTTGCAACTTACACATAAAATTTATTACAGAGTGATAACCAGACTTAGTCGCATTAAAAGCTCGACTGAAGCATTACAATAAATTCAAATATATTTAATAATAAATAATAGACAGACTGGTAGGTTCCTTCAATTTGTCAGTTATACACAAATTAAAAATTTTAAAACTCTTTAAAACTTCTTGTGTAATTAAACATGTAATAAAACATTTTAACTGAAAAAAAATGCTTTTAGAAATGACTTATTCAACAGAAATGAATGGAAAACAATAAAAACGTCAGGTTACTAACATCTTTTGGCAGCATGCCATATTGGGGGTGATCAATTAAAAAAGGGTTGATCAATTAATAAATTACTTCTCTCACCTTTTGTTGGATCACTAAAAAGTCAGAAAACAAGCGGGTACAAACTAGGAATCAATTTAGTATAAACTTACATTGTAAATTGAACCCACCACTAAAAACCTATTTAGGGAGGGAAACATTGAAAATGTTGAAATTTTCAGACCCCTAGCTCCATTGGTGTGGCCTGTACGCGTGATACATACACAGCCAGCCAGCCGGACCAACTTGAAAACTGAAGAAATCTATTTTGACAGTTTTAGTGACAGTTTTGGTTGACGCTTTCTAATTATACACAAAAAAATAGAGCAATACTTTAAATGATAGAATTATAAGATATAAATGTGTATAACTTAAGATAATGCCAAATATATGTTTGGTTTATTAAAAGATTAGAATAGTAAATTAATTGGATTTTTTTGGCTCGAGATTTTGAAATTTTCACCTGAGTTTTGTGGTGCACTGTATATATACAGTATGGTTTTGCCGTAGTATGTTTACTACAAATATATATATAAATATATAAAGTTGTTGTGTATGTCTGTCTGCTTTTTTACCTGGCCTCATTTTCTGAAAACAATTCTTTTAGTATTTTTTTTTACCTTACTTCATATTTTGATCACACTTTTAAAAAAAAGTTAGAGTCAAAAGTGAGGAGAACATATTTTTTCTCTTTAAGGGGACTAAAGTGAGGAGGAACTTTTCCTTTCCTTTTTTAGGGGCCAAGAGTGAGGGGAAGCTTTTTTCCTTTTCAGGGATCAAAAGTGAGGGGAAACCTTTTTTGTTGTAAGGATCAAAGGTGAGGGGTAACTTTTTTGGTACTAGGGCATTTGCATCCTGGACAACTGCGTCCCGGTCATTTGCAGCCCTGGACATTTGTGTCCCGGTAATTTGCGTCCGCTTAAATTGCGTCTCTGCCGCAAACGAGGTACCCCCATGCCTACAATTATAACATGGGGGTTTGTTACTCAGTAATAATAGTTATATATAGTGGGACGCAAATGTCCAGGGATGCAAATGATCGGGATGCAATCGACCTGTCATCGGCTCGGGTAATTGGCCACATCTATAGCATCAGTCCGAGGCAGGGTGACTGTTACTATATTTGACTTCTTCTGTCTGTGGCCCCTCTTCCTTTACTGCCCTTCCGTCTCACAAGGGGACTCCTGGAAAATAATCAGAACCTCTGCCTTGCTATAGAGGAGGAGGGCTAAATATATTAAGTACCCTTAAGCAACTCCAGCTAGTATACAATATATTAATTGGACCTTTTTTAAATAGATGATTTAGAGTACTTATACACACTTCGATTCAGCATTCACAAATGAAATAACTTTTCATTTAATTTATTGAGGCCTTTTAGCAGATGGAGGCCTCTGAGCTGCAGCTCCTAAGGCCATGCCTTAAGCTGACATTCCTTGTAAGTGATGTGCAGGGGTGTAGCCGAAGTGGTTGGCCCTCAAAAGCTTTATGTATAGTAGTTCACCTACTGAATTTCTATTAAAATTATACAATAACAAATCTGACTAAATGTTGGAAGGGGCCCCTCAAGGAGCCAAGCCTCCTGCCCGGGCACTCAAATCTCTAGTTACGCCACTGCCTTTAATAATTTTTGTTTTATATACTAGCCTGTAAAGTGGCAGGGCCCATCAACCGCTCCATGTCACCTTACTTGGGGAAGGGAGGCCTTGAAGTGTCGACGGACGAACATAATGCTGTCTCCACCTCGAGTACAAGCGGAAGATAACAAAAAAAAAAGCTAGCCTAGTATAATTTATGGGAAATTCCTGTTTTTGTTTTTGTTTTCACCAATTCACTGATAGCGCATGTCTATTTATTGCAAATTTTCTCTTTCCATCAAATCTCACTAAATCAGTGATTTCAACCTTTTCATTACCACATATTTCATATTGACCCCAGGCTTTTGAAAGGGCTGCCTATAGACACCCAGTAATACCTTTGTGAACCCTTAGGCATCCGCGACCCCCAGGTTAGGAACCACCACAATAATTGTTGGAGGAGGAGGAGGGGGGTATCAAGGGCTAAGCTGCCCGGGCCCTCAAGAACATGAAAATAAAGCTTGCATATTCTTAAATTCACTAGAACTTTGACAATATTTGTGCTTAATTAACCAAAGGTCCAGAGAAAGAATACTTTTCCAATATAGCAGAAGTGTCTTATAAAAAAGGAGCACACATTTGTAAAGGAAATTGTTTAAAAAGGCAGAACCATCTTGGAAGAGAAGTTAAAACCTGATGGAATAACACAAAGGAAGGGAAAGGGCATAGTACTTTGTATGTACTAGACAAAAAAAACTAATTAGCACAGAAGGAAGGTTAGAAAAGATGAAAGACACCATGAAAGAGAAAATAGTTTTCTCATAAAATCACAGAAAATACCCCAAAGTAAACAAAAAGGTACGCCTCTTATTCCTTAATAGCCTACAACCTACAATGTACACACTAAATAAATTATACTCTTTTTAAACGATGCAGACCCCTTAATGTGAATGCCAAATAGGCTATAAAGTATTAGTGTAAAGACAAAGCTGGTACAAAAATAATGGTTGGTTATTGCAGTAATTTAAAAATATTATTCCCAAAAATAACAATACAAGAAACTCTCTGTGATGACTTGGGCTTCAAATGAAGTCACGGAGTCAAACAATATATATAAATGTCAACTTACCTTTTTTTTTATGTAGAAACACAAGGTGATCAGTCCGTTCTGTCAGTTCATCTGTTTCTTCTTAAGTATTAGCATTAGTTAGTGGCTTTAGTACTGGTTAGTAGTTGAGACAATAGGGAGGAAAAATAGAATTGAGTGTGGTTAGCATTTAGAAGATTTAGCTGATCTTTAGATATGGCCTGATTTAGGAGACGCCAAATAGGTGCGATGGGTCTTGTCCACGAGTTGACTCGTGATTTTACCTAAAAGTGCGGCAAATTCGAGATACTGAGGTTGACGCCAAGGTCAACTGTCTAGACAAACTGGAAGTGCTCCTAAAATAGCACAAGCTAACTCCTGTCGTCCAGAGGTTATGACACTGTCAAAGCTTATTTTGTTGTAATAGTTGTAAATGTTGGTGATGTTGTTTAAATTAAAATCAGGGGAACGATATTAAAACATGCTAGATCAAACACGAAGCAACATTTCCAAGAATACCAAATCTTTTATTTATATGTGCCATCATAATTTAGCTGAAAATGGTGTCAAAATGATGCTTGAGAAACAGAAATAATTGAGTAAGGATGAAATTTAAAGTGAGAATCATAGAAGTAGCAGTTAAAAAAGCTAAACAGTAAGATATCAGATTTAGAACGGTTGGAGAATAAATGCTAATAGCCAAGGAAAATCCGGAGAAGTGTTTGAGAAATTACAAAAAAAAAGAATCGTAGGAGAAAAGCTGAGGTAAATAATTATTGATATTGAAGAGTAACTGGGAAATTGTTAAGGTTAAAACCCGAGGAAAATTCTAATGCATACACGTTGTCCCTAACCCAAAATTGGTTTGTAAGATTGATATGAAATAAAGTTGGGGAGAAAGTAAGTGCAAAGTATGAAGGTCTTACAATATTGTTAAAAGTAGCAATGATAATAATTATTATAAAGTAGGTACTGATATTACATCCTAGTAGTCCAGTGTAGAGGAAGGAACGAATTGCCGATACGTGGATGTCATGTAGTCTGAAGGAAAGTCTCCGATTGGCTGGAATGGTAAATTTGGAGAAGAAGAGACAATTCTCCATTTTAATTATTTCAAATTGCCTGCCCAAATGTGATGATCTTGGAGGCCATTTTAAATAACGTAAAAAGACACGGGGACACGTGTCTAATGAATAGCAAATAAAAGGTGGTCTTCTCTGTAATGTCTATATATGTATGTATTAATGTCTATATATGTATGTATTAATGCTTACGCTTAATAATAAATAAACACGTCGAAGCAAGCTCCCAGCAGCCTCCATTCCGTTTCCGGTCCCCAAAACGCGGACCGGAAGTAAGAACAGAGAAGGCTCTCTTTTTCACAGGCAATACCCCTGAAAACACGTATCTTTGTTCCGTCTCTCCGCTTCCTTTCTTAAACACTGCTAAATATAATTATGAACCAAACGCGTTCAAACATATATATGTACGCTAATATATTCGCTAATATATTCGCCAGAAGTTTTGTGGGTTAGAACTACGATGTTGGCTCTCCAGGCACAAACAGAGTGCCGTTCGACACGGAAAACGAACACAGCGACGTTTTGAACAAAGATGTCTACAGTGACCTAGATTCATTTCGAACCACATGGAGCTGGATAAAATTCCACCCTGGTGACTTCACATAAAACAAAATTTCACCACACACTCGCTTCAACAATAACAAACTATTCCCCCACCCCAAATAATAACACACACACACACACACACACACACACACAAAAAGTAAAAAACCACTTAATAAAAAAAAAGAATAATAATAACGCTTTTTAACATCATTATGAACTCTTTGTCACATACACTTTTCAACATCAGTATGACACCAAACCCTTTTACTTACACGTTTGCAAACCTACACTAAAACAAATACGTGAACAATGAACTTTTACATTCACACATACACGCAAACAAACGCCGAATCACACGAAAACATATACACATAAACATTAACTATACATCATCCCACGTTTGAATAAAGGTCTCGTTTCTTTTCTGAAGTACTATCTCTTTCGTTTTTCATTTGTTGCTGTTCGCTTCCTCTGCCATGATCGTATTTAAATGGAGTCATTTACCGCACTTTTAAAAACTTCTACTGTAGAGAAATCTCACTGTAGAATAATGCCGGTTGTACATGTTCTGCCGACATGAGACGTCTCGCCATTGAGTTGCTCATTTGCGGGAGAGATGGATCAGTGGAGGGAAATAAAACATTGTGTCCATACCGGAGAAAAGGCTCTCCCATGTGACGACAAAATTAATTATTTTCAATTGCAAATATGGGTTCGTTTTATTCCCGTTGATAGCTTCGATGCCAAGTCGGTTCGCGGTATTGAATTCTGTTTCGGTTAAAATTCTAACGACTCTCTCCCTAATCCTGGCGGGTAGGGAGAAGCTGTTGACCCGTTCGCTCTCTGTTCCCCTCTGCTAACTGCCGGCCGATTTGAAATCACGGCCACCCTTAAACCACTCTGGTTGGTCGAACGCATTTTCTTTGTTGTGACTTCCGTGTGACCTCTAGCCCAGAGAACATGATATGGCATTTTGGTCAATACTATCATCCCAAATTCAAGTCTTCTAATAAGCGAACACACGAACACACAACCAGAGTGTATTTCATTACATCACGATGCTCATCAATAGATTGGAATGCATCCCCTCCAAAAAACGCCGGCACCCATCCTCTATATCTGTACTCCCTGTTTAAAAACTACTTTCGCATCTGTCTCGCTTCGTTTGCCTGCCTGACAGAGTTAGGGTGTGGGAGCGGCAGTCGCAACAGTATTTACGAAGAAAATTGAATGACCGAATAAAAATATAGAAATACACAAACATAGTTGATTTGGTTAGGCATAGGAAAGATGTTATTTCTTTCAATTTGTAACGACGCACACACACGTGCGTGTACACATTTTGGAGTAAATTTATGTATTTTCTGCGTCACACAAAAGTGAAACTCAAATCCTTTCGCTCGCTCAAGCCACGTCTGAAGAATTGACCAGACCACTCGTTACTTGACGTCAGTGTTACTTTGGTAACATGAAGGCATATCATCCTTGCTTTAAAACGCTGACACTTGCATGTCATCCATTATTTGACGCTAAATGTACGCATGAAATTGTTAGCAAGTAGATTATGCACATATTTGCACTTTTGTTTAGAGTTGTTTTCTTGGTTGGTTCTTAGATTTGTTTTGTGTCGTGTACTTGCCATATCTGTCCATGAAGTTTCTAACTGTACTTGTTTCTAGTATATTTGGGACAATCCACTAGTGTGTTCCAATTATTGAAAGTGCTTTGTGAGAAGAAGTTCTATCTTGTGTTCTTTCTGCAGTGTCTTTTGTATATTTTGCTGTTGTTTCTTCTATTTACAGTGAAAAAAATTGATTAGCTGGGATATTTGCTATTGCTTTAATTATTTTAAATGTTTCTATTGCATCTCCCCTTATTCTTCTTTCTTCGAGTGTTGCTAATTGTAGTTTATGTAGTCGTTCTGTAGCGGAGTTGTCCCCCGTGATTAAGGGTTGGTTCCCTGATCCCACACACGGCCTCGTAACAACGGCCAATGAGTGACCAGCAATTAATCATGTGACAGGCGCGAGATTTGAATCAGCCTCCCTTTTCTCCAATCTTCGAAACGAACGGACGTGTTTTTCACGGCTCTGTTGCCAACATGAATTCTGCCCGTCCAACACACGTGGGACGGGCAGAGAACCGAGAACAAAGTAAGCAAATATCCTTTACACACATTTTACTATATCTGAGCTCTTTAATACACAAAACGGATCTTTTACACACATTTTTATTATATCTGAACTCTTTAATACACAAAACAAATCCTCCAGTACAGACGCATTTTAATACCACTGAACTATTTCACACGCCAAACGAATGGATCCGAACAAAGGACTCTTACATATTTATATTTACACACACACACACACACACACACACACACACACACACACACACACACACACATACAATGGACCTTTAAATATGCACACACGCACAAACTAAATTTCAACCCGTAAATAAATAAAAATGCTCGTTTCTTTCAAAATTACCTTTTGTCTTTCGTCCGTCTCTCGTTGTTATTTCCCTTTCCAGCCATTGATCGCTAACCAAATGGAGTCAATTTCAACCCACTTTTTATCACCAGTATTATAGAGAAACATGAAGCATTCACGTCGGCGCGCCACAAAATAATTACCCTCCACAAGAAGGCCCAATTCTCATACGATAGATTCGGCTTCTTCCTCACAACAAATTCCGGGCGCCGGCAACAAGCTGGACCCTCCATAGTTCTTCATATGGGAGATTTACAAGTTCAGGGACTATTTTTGATGCTCTTTGTACATTCTATAGCTCTGCAATGTCTTTCTAAGATATAGACTACATACTTGAACTGCATATTCTAGATATAGTCTAATATGGTGACATGTCATTTGCGTCCCGGACATTCACGTACCGGTTATTTATTTTTTATTTCAAATCCACTGTAAAACTGGAAAATTAAAAATTGTTGTAGGGTCTAATGGATTAAAAGCACCTAAAATTTAAAGAAAAAAAATAATTTTCTTCAAAGAGAATTCGCAAATCCTGACACGTAAATGTTTACTGAAAAAAATATCTTTTATTGTCATCATTATATTATTTATCTCTATCCGGCTTCGTCCGGCAAATCACAATACAAGGCCGATAAAACTCACCCAAAAGGTTACTAATGGAATAGTATCACCAAAAGCCTATGTAAAGTTACTAAAATAGAAGACTATATCTATAAAAAGGTGTACTTTCATCAGAAACCCTAAATACAACTTTTTTCAGTATAGCGAGTGAGAGAGACGGTGGTTTGTTTATAATTAGCTCGGAACGCAAATGTCCGGGACGAAAGTGACCGGGACGCAAATCACCGGGACGCAAATGTCCTAGTACCGTCTAATATATTTTCTGTATAGTATTTTAAATGTTTCTGTATCTAAATAATCATAACCTAGGTTTTATGATCCGTTTTACTTGAAATACTCATTTAACTATTTCTGAGATGCGGTTATTTAGAGATCAGATAATATAGTTTTTCAGGTTCCGCAGACCTAGAACGAAATTTATTTTTCTGTCGATTTTCTCCATCTCTTCATATTTTCTGTTAGAAACCATCAACCAAAACTGCCACCAAAACTGTCAACATAGGTTTCTTCAGTTTGTTGGTTTAGCTGGCTGGCTATGTATCACGCGTACAGGTCGCACCAATGGAACTAGAGGGCTGAAAATGACCCCTTAGTGTCCGGCAGCAGTTCCACCATTTTCTGTTTCTCTCCTAACGTCTTCTCTGTTGTCTCTTATTTACATTTTGGATTCACCGTTTTTCTTTCTTAGCTCTTCGCCGTTTTTGAATTAATTAATTTTATTTATTTATTTATTTATACTTACTTTGCTTTTGGGACCGTTGGATTCTTTTTGCATTCCATCATTTTTAAAAATTTTATTTTTGCTCACAATATTTTATAGGACTTGATGCATTACATTAGGTATTTATTGCTTTTCCAGACTTGTTTCCCTCCTTACTTTTTGATATTTTGTTTTTATATTTGTGTTGGTGTTTTTTGTTCCAAATTGTATTACTGCAAGAATCTTGTTATTTCCATTTTCTAAGATGGGAGTTTTTGGCTTCTTTTTTTAAAATGTCTTGCTTTAACTATATTTTTCGTTTTCAATCCCTCTTTTTTCTGGCTATTTCCACGCCCAACAACTAGTCTGCTCACATCAATTTACCATAAATCTCTTTCACTTCTGTCAAATGCTATTTAAATACATAATATTGCTTCGATGTTTTTCCCCATTTTTATATATAGATATTTTTAAAATGTATTTTCTCTTTCATCAGCTAATTCTGTTTTTAGAAATTGCAAATGCCCGATAGTTTCATCCTTTATAGATAAGTTTCGATTACTCAGAAATGAACATTCAGCCATTTTTGTTGGCAAATTAAGTTCACAATGTTATAAAAGAAGGATAAAACTAGAAAAAGATGGAGAAAGGAAAAGGATGGTGGAGACAAGATGGGAGCGAGTGAATTTCTGTGAGATAGATGGGGAATTCGGCGAGAAGGGGAGAGGATACTCACTGAAAAAGTAAAAATGAAAGACGAGAACGAAGAGGACAAAGAGAAATAGTCCGTGGGCCAGCAGGGGCTACCGTGCACCCCCGCCCCATGATTCTACATTTAGGGTACTAAACTGTTCCTTATGATGTCCTCTTTCAGAAAAAAGATGTTCCCAAGAAAAAAGTTGGGAAGAACTACCTCATTTGCATAAAACAAAATGGCCGCCAGCACACACCAAAAAAACAGAATTTCATATCTCGTCTCTCAGTTGAGATATTTGAGTACTTTAAAAGGCTAAATCATAGGTTTCAGACATGAGGAACTCAAAAATCCACTTTATTTTATCCTAACAAATTTATAGGTATTTCAGGATTTTACAAGGAAATGTCAAG
>VCCN01000158.1:1938445-1948496 GCA_006491835.1 Architeuthis dux | reverse complement strand
ATATTAGTGGTATATATTTTTGTCCCTGTGTCAACAGTTGCACATTTCTTAGTAAATATTTGACTGAAAGTTTCTATCCTTGGTGAAGATTTCGTATCACTATGTGTCTGGAGTCGTTGAAATCAGCTTTCATCCCTTTGAGGGAAAGATGCCGAATCGATCTAGTTCCTAAAAAAGAACCTCTAACGTCTTGGCTATCCAAATCCTATTACCACTGTGCCTAAACAGCAGCCAGGAATTGTTTTTGCTGAGGGAGGAAATTTGGAAGATATTCGATATTGAATGTTTAGAAAATCCCAATTTAAAAGTGCCTAAAAAGAAATATTTCAACTGACTATAGATTTATTTTGAAACCCATATATATGTGTATGCGCGTGCGTGTGTGTGTGTGTGTGTACGTGTGTGTGTGTGCGTGCGTATGCATGTACGCTTGCATATGTATAAATGTGTTCGTTTATCACATCTTGCATGTAAACCAGTGGTAAGTATATACGTGTGTGTGTGTGTGTGTGTGTGTGTGTGCACGCTCGCGCGTGATTGATGCGGGTGATATTTACTTTCAGCTTTTATCCACTATGATGTGTAACACCAGCTGCTACCGACAGGAACTCAAATTGTTTAATTTCTTGTCACGCTTTCTGAGTTTCTGTGTCACAAATTAACAATCCAACAGATGTTACTGTCTCTATGGTTCACATCATGACAACAGTACCATTCAAACACAGATAATTACGCTTTGCTACTATTATTTTTATTGATTCTTGTGTTGGCGTTGCTGTTTGGTCTTTATTTGTATTGTGTGTGTGTGTGTGTGTGTGTGTGTGACAAAGATAATTATATTATTATATTTGTCGAGAATGATGTTGTATGGTCTCTAGCCCCAAGCAATTCGAACCCACAAATTCCCCAAAACTGTCTTTTGGAATTTTTCTTTTTTCTTTTTGTATGATCCTTGATTAGTCGCCTGCTTAGTTCCCTGTGTATTGTAGTTCATCATCTTGCAAACCTTTGGTTTCTTTTGGAGATAGTTTTTGACGCTTATTATCTTGAATTTTGTCAATTCTTACTTTGACGCAGCTGATCTTAACTCATTCTTTGGCCTTATGCTACCTTTAGAGATTCGAATTCTTGTTTGAGGCTTCTTTCTAATGTCCTGCTGTTTATTTTGCAATTGCACGCATTATGCAACTATATGGGTTACACTAAAAAACACCAATTAGTTGTTTTGTTTGTTTTGTACAGCAATAGCAATCAGGCTATTACTGCAGACTTTTGCTTGCATTCTCTGTCTGCTTCAGTTACTGAGTTTGTTACCGGAAGGTCCTACCCATGTTTTCAAAACGACATTTACTACTTTAATCTTTACCTAAATGTTGCTTTCATAGATTTGAATCAGGTTCGTTAAAGACCAAATGTAAAATCAATTTCTCCTAGACTTCGTAGTGACTCCACTCTTTTCTTCATTTAGAAATTGTCAGTGATGCCATAATATAACTTAAAGAACTAAAATAATTGTCATGTGATCATTATGAATGTGTTTGTGTGTAAATTTCTATTGAGATATTCACTGTACATCATATTCAAGTAACTGAAAACCAATTAATCGAACAAACAAACACACACGAGCACAAACGGCCTGATAAACTAGAAGTACCTGAAATTAAAACTTACACAAACATATATACGCACATATTACATACGAAGTGAGCCAGTCAATAAACCTATGCGTATGCGTACGTGGCTCGAGACAAAACTCTTTGTGCAAATACATGCAGTAACACGCTTTTTGCAATGATTACTTGCAAACATTTTAGAATCCATATTGCCTTCCAATTGATTGTTATGTCGTCTGTCAGCATTGAGTCTGTCTCCTTGAGATGTAAGCGAAACGACATACGAACAAATGCAAATCCTCCACCTCTCATCTCCAGCTTACTCATCCTCGTCTCTCTCCTTTTATTTCCCGAATAGCCTTTTCACCCTCTCTTCTACTCCCATGTGAAAGTTCCGTCGAGAAAACCATGGATTTCCGCATCGAACCCGCGTTCATCGCGTATAGGCTGCTTCCAGGGTGAAGCGCTCATTTCTTTATTTATTTATAGGACGATCTAGGCCGCTCGTTTACGCAATTAATAAATGAAGTATATATATATATATATATATATACTTCATTTATTAATTGCGTAAACGAGCGGCCTAGATCGTCCTATAAATAAATAAAGAAATGAGCTGTCTACCATCTGATCTTCGGTAGAACAGCACCGCGTATAGGTGGCTTCCAAGGTGGACGCGGGTTCGATCCCCGCACGAAGTATATATATATATATATTAATTTGTCGCTAGTAGACATTCGACCTACATACACCGGAAATAAGAGATACATACACGCCCACACATTCGACTCATATTTTGAGAATAAAATACACACACATATTCGGTAACGTACAAAGTTTGTTCGGTTTATTAAGTAAAAACAATAAAAGACAATTTTTCTTAGATGTGTCCAACACATATCTATAATACGCTTTTCAGTAGGTCTATCTGTCGGTTATTATTGTAACCACACTCCGCTCACAAAGAAAAGGGTCGGACGCTTCTTAGTGATGTATAAAAACAATCTTTATTTATCTATGAAGTCTCAGTACAACGTGACAACTGCAATATAACGATACAGCCGCGAATTAGGCAAATACACAAGTGCAGTTAAACATCATAAATCAACATACATAATATTTGAACGTAAAACAGCATACAGGCGATACAAGACCACGATTTAAAACGGAGTAACAAGTGCGGTGAAAGAGTAAGAATCAACAATATACAACATACATAATATTTGAACATAAAACGACAAATACAAGCGAAGTGAATACGAGTCGCATGAATCAATGAATATAACATACATAGTGTTTGAACGCAAAAACGACAATACAAGCAAAATAAACACGATTAGCGTGGATCAACAAATAGATAAGGAAAGAATAAGTTCTTAGCTTGAAGATTATAAATGTGTCTATGTCGTAGTTGACAATGAATTGAACTTTTGAGCATAGAAGTTCGAACTGTAAGGATGCTGAAGCTGAGATGAAGATAAAACTTAGTCACTATTTACCGTAATTCGCCCTTTAACCGGTTGTAGACATTCGTGTCGTGTTTTCTGACGATCCCAGAAGCTGGAGATACCTGGTGAACGCTGGGTGAGAGGCTGCCCGGGGTCTGTCCCGGGACCGTATATGGGGCGGTGAAATGCGTGTGTATAGGAACACGTGTTTTTCAATCATCCCTGGTGTCAAGTTACTTTGACTCCAGTTTCGGTACGATCAATCTGGAATCCCCACACTTGAGGATTCAGGACGCCAAAGCTGGCGAAATGCGTGTGTGCGGGACACGTGTTTTCAATCATCCAGGAGACACACTGACTCCAGTTTCGGTGCGATCAATCTGGAGTCCCCCTCTCGGGGATTCCCTCGGAACGGCTCCCGGATCTACTTAAAATCTCATTAGCGAGATAACATCAAGAAACAATGCTGGTTGTTTCACCTCCGAAACTCGTACAGCGTTCTGCCTTGTCTCTTGTGGTCACCGCCTCCTTTCTCAATTCTTTCACCCCCTTTCCACGCACAAACATGTTGAAGTAAAGGAATCTGCGGATAGCCGGCGGATAGCCGGCTTGGTGATACTCTGGAAGTTATCACGAAGCACCTTACGATGACGCTTGGCTCCTCCTTTTCCCAATCCATAACTCTCGTTCAGACATGTTGATGTGTAGATTATTATTTTATCTTTTTCTCTCTGTACTCACCAGGGTGGAGTCGGTCACTTAAAATCTCATTAGCGATACAACGTCAGCATTTCTGGTGTGGGGCTTTACAGTCCAGCTGACAGCTGGCTCTTTGTGAGAGTATTCATTTCAACTCCCACCCTGTATAGCGCCAGTTACACCAATTACGTTAAACAACAGAAAGTGGAAGAAAGTGTGTGTGTGTGTGTGGGGGGGGGGTAATTACCCGCTGCATGTAACGTCATTAAGAGAACATTTATTTAATCAATTCTCGAAATAAAAAATAGATGACGTATCAAGCGTTTGTATCGCTTGTTATTAATAGTTAAAACTTTCTTAAAAAGTGGCTAAACTTTTCAATTTCCAGCTAACTTTATAGCTAAAAATGTTATATATATACTCATTTAAAGCCCACTTATCAAATAAAATAACCATACACTAAGGCTCCGGAACAAATTATTGCTAAAAATTGTACACTTACTTTAATTTAAACGTACTAATTGTTTTTTTTGTTTTTTTATAGCCAGATTTTCGGGTGAAACATCATCACCTTCCTCTTCCTCTTCATCTTCCTCCTGCTACTACTACCACAACTAGTAATGCTACAACTACTTCGTTTAGAATCCCTTCGAAATCGGAAATCACAGATATAGACGTAAGGATGCTGGACGCATCGTTAAATGTATGGTTCTTGCTTTTGTATCTGTCATTTTTCAGGCAATTTCATAATTCCTCCTCCCAGAACAATTTTGCTTTCTTGGTGAAGAACTGCCCTTTTACAGTCTTCCAGGGAATTGATTTTTTTTTGCCTGGTCACAAAAGGTATATACGGCCAAGAGTTATCCTGAGGGAATATTACGCTCTTTCTCTTAAATAATTACAAATATCTTTCGTCGATCATTTGGTCTAATTTTGGAGCAAACAGTACTTGTTTGAATCATTCGTTTAGTTCTTCGAAAGGAGATTATGGTAGAGGACTCCCTTACAATTCTACCATATACACAGCGTCGCCTTATTCGAATGAGGACTAGCCCTTGGTACGTTTTACGCTTGCCCCATTATTTCTTGCTTTCTACGGTTTGTAAAGTATCCACTTTTCATCACCCGTCAACAATTTGAATATGATCCAGTAGGTTTTTTTAGTTTATCTTATGTGGAAGCCACACATCAAAGCGACATCTAAAATCAGTGAAGTCTAAGAAATTCAGAGATCTTTCTCCAATATCTCATTAATCAGAGCCAACCAAATCAATAATTGCTCCAAAATGGGGGCGATAAGCGTGGGGTCCGCCCCTGTTATTTAATTGATTATAGCTCTTAACCAATCCGTGACAATCGTTGAAGACAGTTAGCCTGTGGGTGGTAATTCCGGTTTTCTCGACTATACGTCTACACGATCGAAGAAAAAAAGGTTATGATGACTTCTTTTATGATAACTGAAGTTTCTGGAAAACATAGTTTAGAAACTAGTTTTGTTGGAACCTTATGACAATTATCAAAAGTGATGATTTTATGACCCTTCTTAAGCCACCCTACAACGCCACACTTGTTTTGTTCTCTCCCGACTTGTTTCTCTCACAGTCTCTGAGGTCATCGCTATATCACACCCCCAATTTTCATAATTTGGAATTTATTCAAGTAAACCACTTCATAGATTTCGGGCAGATTTCTAATATTTTTAAAATTTCAAAAAGTATAAAGCAATGAAATTAAATATTGTATTAGGTTGGAATAAGATAAATGGCATTTTTCACGTTGCATTAGTGCGATCGTGTTTTTTGTATCGTTTCCCTCTGTTTATGTGTTCATCTATATATCATTTCAAAGCTCTGGGTCCCCTCTTCCGGGCGTTGTTTGATTACTTGTATTATTTTGTTTTTTTATAGGGTATCGAAGCAAAGATGAATAAACGCGATTTTCGTGTCATTATGCTCCATGTGTCCAAACTCGGACATTGCTCAGCCGAAGCTATTCGCAACATCAACAGTGCTTAGTGACTGGAACCAGCTTCAGAACGGACGACTGTGCGTTGTTTTAAAAAGATCGCTTCTCGTGAACTGGATCTCCAATATAAGCCTGGTCGTGGCCGTAAGTGTGCTTATTGTTCATAAAAAGTGGTTTCTGTATGATAATCAGAAACGTGATTTCCTTTGGGTCGATAAACTCGCTTTCCTTCAACATTCCCAAAGCCAAATCTTCCTGGCCGTTTGGTGGTGATAGAATGGTGTAATCTGTAGCGGACACATACGTCTTTTTGCACTCACGCACTCCGGTCAACAAGTGGAAAGCACTTGACATCACATTTTCCTAAGAACAACCCAGATTTTTACTCCGAGAAATAAGGTTATCTTGTCTGTTGGTGCTCTAAGATAACCAACTTTTCGGATCATGAAAATTACGGTACTTGACTCGAACTCGATACCCTTTACAGACAATAAGTATATTGTCACCTTACATTTCATCTTGATGTTTGATGATACCCAGTTCAACACACCACAATTTCGACCAGCCACACATCCACCACTCACCTCTTACTATAAGAAGACAGCTATACTTCAATCTTTGTTCAAGATTTGTCGCCTGGCAAATCCTTGACGGTTCCACAGAGACGCGCCTCACAACTCTCACAAGATTATGTACGTACACATTCATACATACACACACACCCTCTTCCTTAACATCTTCAACAAACTAAGGACAGACATTTTACTAAGTAGTATACGACTTCTTTAAATGCATTTCTTTCTTCTTCTTCTCATCAACTAAGAACTACTTTTTGTTATTATCTTTTGTAATAAATATACTTCTTATCATTGCAGAGTATTTGTATTCTTTATTCTCATTGCTTTTGTTACCATGTTCAATCTGCATCTTTGCAACATGCATGTATTTCATTCCTTTTACAACTGCAGGAAAAGGCAGAGAAAGAAAGATCTTTCTTATGCGCATCGTTAACATTACCCTCTTTCTTTCTCTAGTCTCATCAACAACATAGCTTACTATCGGCAGTACTGACCCATAAGGCTATAGACACTATTACTACCGCTGCTTCACTGTTAGAAATTACTACGCTTCTACGCTCTCATCTTTGTTATTGTTTTTACCGTTAACTTTTCCACTATTGGAGTCCGATATATTTAATATAGAAGTTAGTTTTAATATTAGTAATAATTAATCAACATTAGCTCCCATTATTGTCGTGATTTGAAACTGATGCATCAAAGGTTGCAAACATTTTGGCCAGCAGTGGTGAAAAGAAAGAGGCCTATCCTACCGCAAGATAACGCAAGACCCCATACTTCACAAACCACCCCGCAACAACTGATGCAGTTAGGCGATGTCTTGCCCCACCCTCCCTATTCACCGGAACTGACCCCTACCGATTACTACTTTTTCCGAGCCTTACATGGTGTACACCTATCCAGATCAGGTCAAAAATGTCTTCCGGCAGTTTGTCAACTCTCGAGACACCAATTTTTATTGTGATGGAATACTTTCACTGACTGGTCGTTGGCAACATTGTGTTGATTCTAATGAAGTTTACTTTGACTAATAAAGTTGTATTTGAGCTGAATTATGACGTTTTTATTTTGTTTTAACCTAATAATTACCTCACTGGTAATATATTTGAACTACAAATATTTCCAATTAAAAACAATGTTTAGAAACGCCTTCAACAGTGATTACATTGAAGTAGCGAACATTCAGAAAAATAATTATGACAGTTATCATAAGAATTGCAGTTTTTATTTCCTTGATCACTCCAGGAATGTTTTTCTTGGAGTTTCCTTCCGTTTGGGCAAGTTTTTAAACCACAAATCACCTGACTGGGGTGTGATCTAGGACTGGTGTTCTTTTGTGCGATTGTTCATACATTTTATAACTAAGCCGAATTAAGTTTGTTATAAAATAAATAAATAAGAATAAATAGTCATGGTTTCAATGATTAGCAATTAACTGTAAGTCACAAAATGATTTTATCTGATTGCCGTCAAGAGAGGTGAATTGAATCAGTATCGCTATATTATGTTGGCATTTATTCATAGCGTGATGGTAACAAATAATGATCTGTCGGCCGGGATAAGGCAGCAATAATGTTGTAGGCGTCATTTTCTCATAATGATAATTGGGGAGTGGTTGTTTCTAAAAGACTGATAGCTGAAGGACACATGAGTGAAAATGGATACCGTTTAGGGTTCAAACGTAGAATTCACGCGATTGAGAGAGAAGGCAATACACACAGACAGAGCCTTTGGTCAACATGTGGTATTGTAGTCGGAGCAGCAAGGGTAGACGAATGCCATTCGCCAACTTAAGAACTGACCAACGAAAAGAAGTCAGTCTGCAATGAAGGCTCCTTTTAGTCAATACGCGACTGGAATAGCAGCAATGACGAAGTGCTGAAGTTTTCCTTGCAAGGAAAGAAAGAGCAAGGATGTTGATGCTATTTATGGGCAAGAGGTGAACTTTAAAAGTGCAGACTTAAAGGCTAACTTAACTCAATTCTTCTGTAATTTGTCTCTTTGCCATAATAAAAAGTAATAGGTTCTTTCAACCTTTCTTTTCACCTAGACTTTTGCCTTCTGCTGTATCTTCATTATTCGTACTTTCTGCTCTTTGCTTCAACACTAAGGAAGATTAAAGCCGTGAAATCCCGTGGCGTAACAACAGATTTCCGCAAAACTTGCAGATATTTTCATACATGATCAATTTTTCAGTGAGTTTGTAAAAAACAAACAATAGCTGACAATATTTTGTGTCCCAAACGATTTCTATTTAGAGTTTCATTGGAAAATCGACAATTACTGCTACGTGGACGTTATATAATTTAAGTATGTGTACAAGACTGATCGAGTGAGACATCTGTTGTAAGCGTTGTTTAGAGTTTTAATCTCGCAAATCTTTGGCTTATGAGTTCGATCCTCACTAGGTGCGCTATAAAATTGTCCAACAAATAACAACCAGACTGACCGAGCGAAAAATGCTCGCCTAAAAATCAAGAAAATAATTGATTGCATAATATATGGATGATGTGTACGTTTTGAAACATTGTCTTCAATTATAAATAGTGGATGTTCTGCAAAATGTGTTGAAGCGATGAATTCACCTGATTTAACTCGACTTGGTTTAATTGTTTTTTCCGAAGTAGATTTCAACATAAATTCAGTCTTTAGACATTTCAATAAAAATGATTTCCTTCTAAAAAACATTATTTATATATATATCCATTTATAATGATGATGCTTCTTTTTTTCTAATCTCTCTGTTTCTTTCTTCCTATTTCAGCTCTTCTACTTCTATTCTTCCCATCCTTTTCTTCTCTTGTCTGTCTTCCACGGCTTCCACGTTATCCAGTCCACCCGGTATTTATAATCGATACAGGAGTAACAAAGAAATCATGAAACGAACGATGTACAAAAGAATACAATGAAAGTTTTTACTTATCCTTAATGTCATTATTATTCATCACATTTGTAATGTATCTATGATTATATATAATATTTGTATTTTATTTTCAAATTTTGATGAAAAGCTACATATATTAGGAAGCTGCTGTCGCTCATAAGTTCAAATATCCACCTCCCCATTACTACCATCATTGACCTTTTATTTATTTATTTTCTTTAGCGTTTGAACTTTACCCGTTCTTCTTTTCTTGAGATTGGATGATCACCACCACCATCACCATCATCATTATCATTATCAGCATAATCATCATCATCATGGAAGTTCTTTTCTTTGCTTTTTTACTATTTTCTTTATCTTTTTCGTTTTTCTTTCTATTTCCTCTTCTTAATGCTTACTATTCCTTTCTGTCCTCATTTTCATTCTTTAATTCTGTTATTCTTCCTTCTCACTGTCCATCATTCTCTCCCTCGTTCTTCCATTCATCACTTTAAGCCTTTCTTTTTATTGAAGAAGGTGTCGCAAATATACTAGAAAAACAAGTTTTAACAATGAGAACACAACAATGCACATGATAATATCAGAGTTGATTAAATAAAAGAAACAGGAGAAGAAAACACAATCAAGGCCTTAAATAAGAGAAGGACATGTGAGAAGGAGGAGCAATTCTGTCGTGCAATCTTAGCCGCCTTCTTCTTCTTGTTTTCCCCTTCAGCTCTCCATCTTCGCATTTTCGCTATTTCAACCTCTCTGGTTATGACAGCGACAACAGATCTACGGAAATACGATGAAAAAGGATGGCACTTAGCCAATAATTTTGAATGAAGGAATCATCCATCCCATGTCACACACACACACACACAC
>VCCN01000158.1:1926452-1937957 GCA_006491835.1 Architeuthis dux | reverse complement strand
GTGACCAATTTAGCATAAACTTATATTGCATATTGAACTCTCTCTAAAAACCTGGAGGAATTTTAAAAAAACATTTTCCCTGCTCATTGCAAAATTTCAAGTTTCTACTATGAACGGTTAGGGCTGGGCGAGTCCGGATACATAGATACATACATAGATAGGTACATAGATAGATATGTCAGAACACATGTAGAAGTGATTAAGAAGCAGACAGAAAGTGGTTAGTGTGTGAAGAGACAGACTGTCAAACATCACTAAGACATCATGAGAAGATTTTTCCTATTAATTTATTGCTACTCTGATTACATGATGGTATCAATATTACTGTTATTTCCTATATAGTTATGATAATTGTATTGAATATCGAAACAAACACAATCAAGAAAGCAATGGTGGAACTGGAAGCCATCAGCTAGATTGCAACGTCAATTGGTTTGGAGAGCTGCTCCGGTTGGACACGCACGCTAACAAATTTAGTTGACATGTGTAACGAACGTAGAGAAGTTCCTGTTAACACAGTCTCCTATACAAATGAATGATACACATAAAGCACGTCAATGTAAATATTTTTGCCGTTTGTATCGCAGATCTTTTTTTTACAGTTCTGGACTCACCTTCAGTAGCAATGAGAAGTGTGTTTTTGTTTCTTTAGTGTAAGTTACAAAATTGGAAAGAACTTTTGCAGCAATCCTCTACTCTCACAACCGAACTGCATCCATATTTCTTACGTTACAATTTTGTCAACTTCATATTCAACTACTAACAATGCTGCTATCAAACAAATCTTTTAAGAAAAAAAATTATTTACGTACACGGGAAACTGAATTTTCAGCAATTCTAATTACGTCCGAATGTCAGACGTCTAGAGATCAAGATAGTGAAAGACAAAATAATTTCATTTCTAGTTACCATTCTTGCGCGTCATTTCATACCGATAGCTTTTGGAAAGGCATAAATATTTGACGCTCAAACTCATCCCTTGTTATTTTGATTTGGTCATCTCCCTGACATAGCACGACGGTATACAGACAAAAGAGAGTGAAGGCCGATACAGGGGCAAATGTCACAAAATATCAGTCCGATGGATTTTGAATGAAGGGAAGGAATGACTACCAGGAATACATTGCTAATATCGTCTTTTAACTTGGACTACTATGCTTTGGCTGAGATTGTGGCATAATGTATCTGTGACGTCATTAGTCCAAGATGGCTACGCTATGGAGACTCACTTAGACTTTCATCAATAACTATTTTTTTTTAAATTTGCATAGGAAGTAATTTGTTCAGCATAAAAAAGAAACAATATTAATAGCTATTTTTCTAGTGAAACTGAGCGGTGGGTGAGGTCGCTCTTATCAAATGTATTGGTCACAGAACTGTCCCATACCACGGAAACTATTATAGATAGAAGCATATGGTTTTCACCATACGATAACATGTGCAAATCTACGCCAGGTCTTGAAACCATCTGATATAGTCACATCACTTTATTCACCCAAAACTTACATTATTCCTACAATCTGGATGTATACAAATTCTAAATTTGATTTATAGATTTAATACAATATAGGAATACCTTGATTAGTGCAGATTTTGATGTAGTGGTTCCATGGGGGCAATTTGATTATAAGGGGGGAGGGCAATTTAAAAATGAGGTATTAAGAACACATTTCTCTGAATTTGTTAATATCAATGGGCAGGAAATCCTACCATCGCAAAATAAGTAGTGTATTTAATAATTTCAATGACAATTTGTCTTGCTTTACGAAATAAAGCAAAATTCAAAGAAACTTACCAAATGTTTCTACAGCATACAGAAAACAACAATCAAAAACACAAAAAAGATCCCCAGTGCACATGGAAAAAATGTGGTAGGGAGTCTAGTTTCTTTAAAGGCACATTGTTGGATAATTGGAAGAAGTCGCTAGAAGACTTTTATAAAATTTTCCAACTGCTTTTTTTTGGAGCCAATCTAAAGGTGATTTCATGTGCTGTTGAGTACGGCTACAAATGTTTAAAAAAGTTTATAAGTCGACTCGACGAGCAAGCCAAGGAGCGTTTTCATATTGAAATGCCAGTTTTAGGTGGCGAGGGAGATGTTGTTATTATATTATACCGATCTGTGTTTCTTCTCGCCGATATGAGAGGGATGAGAGAGAGGACGTCTTTATTCAGTATTTTCAATTGAAAATCTGCAGTTCGCTTTATTCCCGTCGATAGCTTTGATTCCGGGCCGGTTCGCGGATCACTTTGAGGCATCGAATTCTGCTTCAGTTAAAATTCTTTTGTTCCGACCTCGTCGGCCGCTTGACCCACTTTCCAGTTCCGGTAACCCGATATGGCCCTTTGGTTACGTACGCTCAAAAACGCGCGAACACACAAATACGGAGTGCATTTCATTACATAGTAGAGGTGGATGAAAGCAAATTTGGTAAGAGAAAATACCATAAAGGGCATAAAGCGAAAGGCATGTGGGTTGTTGGCATGGTTGAAAGGATCTTGCTCATGCCAGTTGAGGAGAGGACAAAACCCGTCTAACACGAACTCATTTATAAATATGTTGCTAAAGGTAGAAAAATCTATACTGTTATGTTGGTTTTGAATGATGATTTCGAACATTTTGTTGTCAATCATAGTCACGGTTTTAAAGACCTTAAAACCGGTGTACACACCAATACGATAGAAGGTTCCCGATAAAGGAAATATGTCCCAAATCGATGGAAAACAACAGATAAAATCTGACTATCCCTATTTATCGCAGTTTCAGTTACTAAGCCCAGGCATAAAATGAGTAGTGCAAAGAAAATAAAAGTATTCAGAAGAATATTAAGATTTGGTTTCATACCTGCTGTTCATGATGAATGGTCACCTTTTTGTCTGTTATGTCAACAATGCTTGACCAACGAATCAATGAAACAAGGTCGTCTCGAAGTACATCATTTGAAGGCGAAACATAGCGTAAAATTCAGATTTGAACTATTTTAAATCCCTAAAAGGAGAAGTTTGAAAAAAGATCAACAATAGATTATTTGTTCTCTGCACCACCAACAATCGTACTCTTGAGGCTAGTTATGAAATTTCTTTATTCATAGCTAAATCAGGAAAATATCATACTATAGGGGAGGATTTAATTAAACCAGCAATATCAACTTTTCTTAAAACAGTCCTGGAAAAAGATAACAAAGATGTCAAATGCATGCCACTGATACTGTTAGCAACAGAATAGATGCGATAAGTAAAGATGTTGAAACACAACTTGTTGAAAAGCTGATTATTTGGATGTAAATCAAATATTAATAGAAAACATCACATATTGTGCTGCAGATGGTACTCCTGTTATGATGGGAAAGAAAAATGGCTGCTTAAAATTGATGATGGATGACAACCCAGAAATGTTAGTTGTGCATTGTGCTATTCACACAGAGAATTTAGTCTAAAAAAAAACTTTCACTTGTTCTAAATGAGATACTGAATTCAGTTATAAAATGTATCAATACTATCAAAGCTAATGCCAAATGTGAGCGTCACTTCAAAGAATTTGTGAAGATAAAAATGCAGACCATGTAAGACTATTACTTCACACTGAGGTAAGGTGGCTGTCAAAGGGGAATTGCCTGAAAAGATTGATAGAACTATTTGATATTCTTAGAGACTTCATACGTTGCAAACCTGAAATGAAATGCCTGCTAACAGTTGATGGTAAAGCATGTGTGAGTTATTTAGCAGATATTTTTGAAAAAATGAATATGTTAAATAAGCAACTGCAAGGAACAAATAAGACTCTTGTTGATTCAAAGGCTAACAGATTTGGCTTCATTGCATTTATAGAATTATGTCAAAAGAATGTTGCTGCCAAAAGATCTGACCAGTTTCATTGGCTAAAAAAAGTGTGAGGTAATTGATGCTGCTGTACTTGTCATTGTGGATCATCTGAAAATAAGGACCGTTGATTTCAAAGACAGATTTTCTGATTTAAAAGAAATTGATTTTCTACCTTGGATAACTCAGCCAATGCTAGTGGATTTATCTGATGTGGCTATGCAGTATCAAGAAGAAATACAAAATAAAGGCAACTATGGCCTGGCTCTGTGATGAGACAGAAACTAAATAGCCAAATTTAACTAGTTTTGCAAGAAAGCCTCTGTTGCCACTCCCATCCTCATATTTAGCTGAATGTGGTTTTAGTGGTGTAAAGGACTTGTTACAGAAAAAAAGAAATCGATTGGATATCACAAAACGAGGAGACCTGAGATCGAAACTGACCAAATTGGTGCCTAGAATAAAAACTCTTTGCAGTAATCATCAAGGTCAAGGACTTAAGTTTTCTTATATTGAGCTGAGCTTGATTTGTATTTATGATTTATAATAATTAAACAAAATTAAATTAAAAAAACCTGTTATATAAGTTCTTTTTATATGTAGTATTTCACTTCTATATTATATTTTTCAGAACTTTATTCGTTTTTATGTCAAAGGGGGCATCCAGATTCTGGAGGTGCCGCAGTAGGGCATGGCCAAAAAAAGGTTGGGAACCACTGGGTTACGGTATTGCTGTACAGATTAATGTAACTAAGTATAAGCTGAAAACAAAAACACATTAACTTATAATAAAACATTGAACAGTGCGGTTTTGAACAGTACGGACAATTTTGGAACGAATTAACCGCACTAATCAAGGTATACGTGTATATAGAATGGCGTATCTTTAAGAATCACGAGAAAGGGATTGCTAGTAGCGCGAATGTAAACTGTATGTGACAGGAAATGCAAATGAATGCACAACCAATACCCAAACCTCTGTAGTCCGATAATAATAGAAACACGAATGGCTGCAGGGTCAAACTCCACTCCAACTTCTATTCCGACTGAAGATGATTTCTGAAACTTTTGTATTCTATATATAATAAATAAAAAAATTATAAAAATTATTTTTTTCTATTTTTACTAAAATAGAATAAGTCCATGCGTATGTGTATGATAAATTTAGCTGAGCCAGTAAAGATGATCACGAGGTCGTGAATTCAAAATGGGGATTTTACATATCGGTTTACACCCCTAATTTTGGTGAGGATTGTTCTTGTTCTTGTTTTATAGGAAAGTAAAGTCAACTCTGGCTTTGTCCTGGAGTTTGACAAAAATGAGTACTTTGCAGCAAGTTTTTAACCAGTTTATTCTATATGATGGTGACAGGAACCCATTCCCTCATTATGTTTGAGGTCTACACAGGCGAAATATAAAACGTTATGACATCACTTGTCTATGATTAGCAGACTATTCAGAAAGAAAAGACATGATTTCTCAGATAAGTTTAAATTTTACTTATAACATTTCTTATTATTTGTCAGTTTCTGGCTCGTGTATATGGAAAAATGTCTTAAACATTTCAAAGCAAATCAATCTTCCACTCTAAAATATTTAGCAAGTGAATATTGGCTAATATTCTTTGCGTATCACTTAAGCAAGAATCATTCGGATACATAAACACACAGGCATTTCTAAATATGTATTTGTAACATATACATACACGCAAATGTTAAGATATGAAACAATAGCACATACATGCATACCAAACTTATGCACACACATAGGCTCACGTGTGCACGTGCATATGTGTGTATTTCATATACATGCCTATTTTATCCATTTGTATTATTTGTTGTATGTTGTCGATAGGAAGTGGAAAAGAAAGAACCCAATGCGTATGTGTTGATATTTCAAACAATACACATCTTTGAGGACACACATTTATTCTTTAACTGTTTGGTACATGTAGGCGTTGTTCGTAGCAAGATGTACTAAATATTTTTATTTATGTGCAGGTGTGCACGGGTGTGAAATTTTCACAAATTAATTTTCATAAATAAAAAGAAATAGGAAAATTCATGAAAGAAACATTTGAATATTCCAGTATTTGAAAAAGACGGCGAAGTGTTAAATTCAGTTCCATTCAAATGATCCAATTTCGACGGTAGGGCTGTGGCTGACGACGGAAGGGGCAAGGAGGAAGGCAGGCAGTAGCCAGACATACAAACATGGATCACCTTCCACATACTGAATCAGTCACCTATTTCTCTGCTGCTGATATTCACACTCCCTGTCACTCTCCCTATCGGCCCCTCTTTTCTCAGTGAATGCGCGCGTGTGTGAATGAAATTCATAGAATGGATAATTTTATATCCGACAGAATATGATAATTATAAAGACATTTATTAATTGAGAACCCATATCAGCCCAGCATCGGTGTTAGTGATTGACAAACGAGCGGCCTAGATCGTATACATTTCATGCTGTCGACATAGGGAACCACTTCATATTACGTGCCTAAAAATACGATCGTGAGAATAGGGAGGCAAGTGAATGTGTATGGTTCGGGCTGCTGCCTTTCCATGGCAGTGCTCCGGGGTCCCATTAGTACACACAGACAATTTCATGGGGATATGGTGTGTGGTTCTTGAGTTTTGTGATGACAGACAGACGGACGGACAGACATTTGGTGAATTATAGTAAGATATGTATAAATTATATTTCGATATTTCCTAATGCCGAAAATATTATCACAAATTTTACAAAATATCTTGATTTGGATAATTTGTATTTAATGTTAATCTTTTTTTTCAAGTAATACAATATAATTTCGATCTGAATTTCTGTGATGAGGAATCATCATTATTCACTGATTTATTCTCACTAGTAGTGTCAGTCGAACTCGGTAACCGTTTCTTCCTAGTAAATTCGACCCTGCAGTTTCGCTCGTATCGTATATATGATTTTTGGCACTACTCGTCCTAGGGATTGAACCTGCATTATCCACTCGCCCATGTTCCGTGGTGTCGTTTATCTGCCTTGTACGTATAATGCAAAAAACAGGGTCCTTTATATGTTTTCAAATGGGGGAAATTCTTGTTTTCTCTGTAGCCTATGACATTCGCAGGGCCATGTTACATACTTTCGTCTAATTCAGTTCTGTGTATTAACTTTTTCCAACAAATCTTTAGCAAAGAATTTGAAAATTTGCTGAGACTTTTTCTGTGCAATTTTCATGATTTGGTGTAATACATCAGTATAAAATTCTCTACAAGATGACGTAGATTTTATTAAAATTGGTTGAGTTTTACAAAATTAAACTCGTCGCTTTGTGTAAAAACTCAACTTTTAATATCTACACACCAATACCCAATATAATTCTCAACAACAATTACTCTAGTTTTAGAAAATATTCTAACCACTAACCTTTTGGTTAACAGCTGACCGCTCTAACCGACTGCGACACGAAGGCATACATCTGATGAGTGGTTTATTTCTAATTATAAATCACATGTGCATGACCTTTAAAATCTTTTTCATTTCCCATACTAAAACCCTTGTTATATGTTTACTAAATGGGTGAATCCTTGTTTTTTGTAGCCTAAAAGACATTTAACATATGCCTACAAATTTCCATCTAATCCAGCTGTGCGGTTTAGGCGTGCATTAACTTTTTATAACGAATTTTTAGCAGAAACATGAAGAAGAAAAATAAGATTTCCCATATCTGGCGTTTTTCAGAGCAAGTTTCGTGACTTGGTGTAATAAAAGGTTAATCACAATAAAAGTCGCTACATAATGACGTAGATTTTATTAAAATTGGTTGAGTTTTACAAAAGTTATTGTAAAATTAAAATCGTCGCTTTGTGTAAAAGCACAACTTAATCATGTTACGGGCACAGGCGCTGCCGCACGTGCCCGATAGATTGTTCTTTCAAGTCTTTACAGTCATTTTTACTTTCTACCACAAACAATATTCTGATATATCATAATTTTCTCAGTTTCTTTCGTAATTCATGTTGAATTTATACTATATTAAAATTGAATACTTCTAAGAATAACGTGCTATTTTATTTACGGTATTCAAAATCTTATTTCATTTCATATCGTTAGTTTATGAATATTTCTCTATATCTTTGGCTGGGGGGGGGTGACAATTGTACGAATTGGTCGAGATAGGAAAGTAAAACAATTAGGTAAACAACTACATTTTCTTTTCTGAACAGCTTGTGATTATCGACAGGGTTAGAATGTATGTCTGAATCGGAAGAACAAATCAATACCCTGCAGGGATCAGGAAGAAAGATTGACAGAAATACGGAAAGAGAAAGAAAGTATCAGTCTGTGCACGTGTGTGTGTGTTTGAGAGACAGACAGACAGACAGACAGACAGACAGACAGACAATAGGAGAGAGGAATATCTATTCCTTCCTTCTTCCTATTGTCCCTCTCTCTGTCTCTCAGGTAATACGATTTATCTCCTCGAGTAGACCAGGTCAGCAGCTTTTCTTAACAAATCAAGATCCCGTGTTTAATTAAACCGAGATTGTAAAAACTCAAAAAGGCAGTTTTAAAATAAATTATTTATTTATATTCTACCTCTTTATATTAATAGTTACTAGTTACCTACTACATAGTGTTACAAATAAATGTTACTTACTTTTGATTTTAAGACCTTGGTGTACATATCGACAAACCATTAAAATTCGCAGCATATTTGCCAGATGATCAACATTGCACACCTTTAAGAACATGGATGCGGAAATATTCAAAATGATGTATACAGCACTCGTCAGGCCGCATTTGGAATTCAGCTCCTGCATTTGGTCACCCCAACATACATTTAACAAAGACTCTATAGAAATGGTACAGTGAAGGGACACAAAGATGATCACAGCATCAACCACCTGCCATATTCGGAAAGGCTAAAAGAGCTTGATCTATAGACACTATCATACAGAAGAACCCATGCTAATCTACTGGAAATATACCGGATAAACTCAGGGCTACACGCCATTGACCAAGACTGTAAGTGCAGCATCTGTCTAGATAAAATCATGCTACAGCCATCCCAAAGCAGTGCAACCAGAGGAAACAACAAGAAACTACAAATTAAAACAGTAACCGGGGTCAGCAAACACTTCTCAGACAGATCCGCTCTGGAACAAGCTATAAGATGCCACAGTCTCTTCTCCAAATATAAACATACTAATCTTTAAAAAGATCTCAGGCACCAAATGTTTGAATGTGAATTTTCGAACTAAATAACAATAAAAAATATAAAAAAGATAATCAGAACAGAAATTCAAAACCTCGGTGGAACTCAATAGATTGATCTCACGAACCTAATATTGTCCTGCATGAGATGCACATTGAGATACACATTACTTTTTGTCCAAATTTTCATAAATTGAGATCATCTTACTATAATTCATCAAATGTCTGTCCGTCTGTCTGCCATCACATAACTCAAGAACAGCTAGAGCTATAGCCAACACATTTTCCGTGGTTACTAACAGCACTTCGGTGCATGTTCTAGCATATTAGCTTTTGAAAATTGGAAAACTTCGTGTCCGTCAGGTTAGCTAAACTGAATCTTTATCTGTTTGTTTATCCGTATAAGGTAGACATATTGATGAAAATGGGTTTTCAGCTAGTTTCATTATAATTCTTAGCTGTTTCGAGTCTTACAGAATATCTTCCGTGTGCTGCATCTTCTGCCAGATGGATTTGAAGAAAAAAAACTTGAGATGCAGGTAATAAAATACCTGAGAAACTGTTATGTATGGACAAAAAGAAATCCAGATCTGGATTTAAAAACCCAGCGCTGGCACCCTTGGTGCAGATGCCTTATCGGAGAACAAATTGAAATACATATATTTTGAAAGACCTGCGACGTTGTTTACACAATTTGTTACATTTGTTTCTAACAATTTTTAATTATTTACGCAAATTTATAGATAGATAAAACTATAGAGGTTGGAATAAAATTTCGTTATGAATGAACTTTCACACAACCAGCCGACAGCTAAAGAACCTTTTTAAATACATTTAAATTCAGCGTCTGCAGTGGTTGCATATGACTATCTGACTACAGAACATGCCTTCTCTCTCTCTCTCTCTCTCTCTCTCTCTCTCTCTCTCTCTCCTGGATGCTTTCAACCTTTTCCAGTTTGGTCTGAAAGAAAGTGAATTTGGACTTCATAGCGACCTTCTTAAAAACGTTGTTTTAAATAGAATATTAAAAAGATCCTTTATGCCTCTTTATTTCTCATGCGCCACGATGTAATAATATGCCGATGGAATAAAAAGAAATATGGAAAGATTCTTTTTTATATTCTGTTTATAACAGCTGTTTAGAGTGTTCAAGACATTTTGCAAAAAGCTGTCAGAGATGGCCTTTTCTAGCGATTTTCTTTCTAGTCATTAATAAATGGTGACGAGGTAATGTAACGTTTATCAGCATGAGAAACCGAGTTCGAATTCCGGCTGATACTGATTGTGTTCACTTAGTTGTAATGCCAAACATTTCTCATCACTGGTATGGTTGATGGAAGAGTGTAGGTGATTGAACACTTGGGCAAACCACTCTCCCATAATTACTTTATCGCTCTGGAAGCAGTAATAGTAAAAAGTTGTTACAGCTTTTGTCTAGGGTTTCTAAAGAATGCAAGAGACTAATATTAGAGGGAAGCGGAACTTCAGTCATGTAGTGAGCAGGTAAGCGAATAGTTGATTTATTGAGATGAAACGTAAATAGATAAATAGTTGAAGCCAATAGTCAGAAAGTAGATGAGATATAGTGATAGAAATAGAGAGAGAGAGAAAGAGAAGGGCGAGAGAGAGAGAGAAAGATGCAGAAAAGTTGAAGATGGAGAGATAGTGAATACAAGAACTAGATGTGATTAATGTGTAGAAAGGCAGCTTCATGTTCAGGGCAAACTATACAAATGTGTTTTTCGAGAGATGCACGAATGGCAATGTTTGAAAAACGTGAAGTTCCAAGACATTCTCGATATTCTGTTGCCATAGAAATTAAGAATACGCTACAGGTTTAATAGACAATTGTGTCACAGAAACGCTGATTGTTTGAAACGAAAAGAAGTGCGTGAATGACTGAAAGAAAGAAAGAGTTATTGAGTTAGTGAGTGAGTTAAAGAAAGAGTGATTTATTGAGTGAGTGGGTTAAAGGAAGAGAACATTGATTCCGTGAGAGATTTCCTCCTTCCCTTCCTTTTAGATGTAGCCAACTTTGTGAAAACATCGTCGCCAACAGCGAGGAAGGGGAAGAAGAGTTGCTAGATAGTTGGAGACATTTCTGGGCAAAAAATGGTCAAATGCAAAAATAATAATAATGATTGTTTATAAAACGTCGCAATATTATCAGGATACCAAAAAAAAATAGAATTCATTAAAAATACTACTGTAACAAAGTCAAAACGGCTCAAAATTTAAATATGGCCAAACCAAAAAGTTCATTTAAGTAAAGGCCATATTTGTCAAATTTAGCCATACTTTTTCCTAATTTTTAAAAATAAAATAATACTCAACTTATGTAATGAAATAAGTTATATTTTTAATAAAAGAAGTTTTATCCTATGACTTTATTTTCATACTGCCCGATATCAGTGGTGACTTTTCTTACATGACATTTTGTCTGATCACATGATAGACAGGAGCCTTTTATCCTACACTTGGTTG